>PVJD01011989.1:0-42625 GCA_004026545.1 Mormoops blainvillei | reverse complement strand
TGAGACATTTAGGGACCAAATTCTGAAAGTCCTTGACAAGTAGGTTAAAGAGCTGAGACTATTCTGTAGCTGTTGAGGAGCCATCAAAGGTATCTGAGCAAGAAGTTCTGACAAGAACCAATAAGGACCCAAATTGAAACCAGCAATGTGAATAGAAAGGAAGCAAATCCGGGGAGCAGTGTCAGTGTTGAACACAATTCAGAATTTTTATTAGTATGCTTGACTACCTGTGTTAATAACAGAACTGCAGCTGTTTTGAGGGACTTTGGAGATGCCCAAGTTCTCACTGGCTCAGAGTGAGCAGATAAACAATGAGGCTTGCCTAAAATTTCATCAAACACTATGGAAAAACTACCCTACACAGTAACTTTTCAGGAGCAATTATTAAAAAAAAAAGTTTGTAATTGCACTTGACATGTCTCATGTCTGCTGTTAAGGTACTAGTTATATATGTATATATGTAACAATATAGAAAAGAGTAATAAAATAGCATATTACTATGAACTCAAATTCCTAATGTCAGGAGAGAGTTGAAGCAGACAGTAGAAAACATGAAAGAAGAAGGCTTATCTTCTAACTGTCAGGAACCTCTCCTATTTTTGTGTGCAGAGACTGCGCTAAATCCGTACGCACCAGCACTTAAGCAAAGAATGCATCGCTAGCCTCACTCGGCTTCCTATGGGATGCAAAGGCTGACAGCTAAAGGGATGCACTTCCAAGGCAGCAAAATAAAGCTGTTCATGAAGTGATAGTGTAGGTAGTCTCATTAATGAGTTAAATATCCTGTAATACAGAGAGACAGTATAAGACAAAGAAGAGGTAAAAGGGCCTCATGCTAGCAGCTCTAACAGAATAATTTATTGAGCAGCATAAGTGCACCGGGGTGGAAAAAACACAGTGCCAACCATCAGCAGGATTTTGGATGCAGATCCATGGTATATATGTGTGTCCAGGAAATAGGAGCTATTTGAATTATGGGACTATAATTGCAGGAAGGGATCCTGAGGACCACCTAAAGCACTTGAGCCTACAAAAATTACTGCCCTGTATTTCAGTCACCTATGGTTTGTTCTATGAGTAATTTACTGCCTTTGCATAGTCTGTCTCGTCAGACTTCAAACTTTGGATATTTGTTTGCGATTTGGTTTGTCTTGTACTGGAGAATGTGCCCATTTCTGAGACCAGTCTTTATTGAGAGCTTATTACGTGTGTGTAAACACCACGATGTGGGAGAAGCGGGCTGGGCAGCCAGCCCCTCTGGTCTCCTGCCGCAGCAGGCTTTCCACCCTGAAAGCCAGCCGACACCAGAAATCGGACATCCTATACGTGCCTGCTAGAGCTTTGTACCCATGAAAAACAGAAACTAAAATGTCTAATGAGGACACAACCATGGGTTTTGTGGGGTGCATTTCCCAGGGTGTTCCACCCTCGGGGTTCTATCTATGCAGTTTCCCAGGGCTCTGTTCAGGGAAAAACTACTGCACAGTGACTTGGGGAAGCTGTTTTAAAAGAAAGTAGTTGCCTTAGCTGATGCTGAGACATGAGATACATACACCAAATCAACCCACACCACCTGCCTCCTAGCAGCTGCTATAATGCCTCTGAGCAAAGCCTCGTCCCTCCCTACCACAGGTGCACTCCATGTTCACTTTAACCCTTTTTTGACACTTCTGTGCCTCCTTTATTTCTTGGAAGGTGTACAGCTAGTGATATGTAGTAGTGTGAAATCTAGGCTCTTATTCTCAGGCTCTGCATTTAAACAACAGCTCCTCTGTTCACTTGGCAGAGAGCTGGGGCAAGTTACAGTCATACTTCCATACTCATCGGCTTCAGAACTCGTCAAACCCTGTACTTGTCACATTTTGATGAGAAAAATATGTTTCAGCACCTGGCACTTGCTCGGGACTCTTTGCACTTGCTAGAACTTATATGAGTCACGACACCAGCCTGCAAGAGAAAAGGTTTCAGCACTCGTCACAAATTCCGGAATGAATTAACGACGAGCACCGAGGTACCACTGTATTTAACCACTTTTTACCTCAGTTTTCTAATCTGTAAACTGAGGATGGGGATGATGATGATGGTGATGCAAGTGGCGGTGGTGATAAAAATGAGGTGACGATAATAGTCCCTGTCTCACAAGGTGGTTATGAAGATTAAATGAGTTAATATTTGTAAGTTGCTAAGAACAGTAATTAACATGTAGATGTCAGCTATTACTAGTTGATTTAGGCAAGAAACTTCTCTCTTAAGCACAATGAGAATCAACAAAGCAGAAGGCGGAATCAGTGTTTATAGAGAAGGGGTATTCAACCTCAGGGAAAGAAGAAAGGACACTTGAGCAGGAAGGATCTTAAAGATTAACCTGCCAGAACCACTCATTTTTATATGAGGAGACAAGGGACCTGGTCCAGGTGTTACTGACTCTAATAGTATCTTAAAGACAAACATTATGCAAATGCAAGGGACCACTGATTTTTATTACCTTTCCAGCTTACTTCCTTCAGCAATCCCTTCAGGGGCCGTGGATTCACTTTTTAGCCCCTTCACAAATTCCAGTCCTGTGCCGCACACTGATTCCTGAAATTCAGTGCGGCTAAAACAGGACAACGCTTCTCCTCCAAACCAGTGCCCTCCCCTCCTCATTTCCTACATCTCACCACATCCCCCACCTCCCAGGGTTACCTTCGTCATCTTCCCAGCCACCTGGTGCTCCCCACATCGAAGTGTCTCAGTGTTTCCATGTTCTCTGTGGCTGCTCTTTCCCCCTCCACATTCCCACCAACCCACCCCATGCCAACCTCACCCCCATCTCACGCCCCTCCCTTCCCTCTGAGACCCTGAGATCCTGTCCAGCTGCTGGGCTGCAGCCTCTCCTCCGACGAGTCCTACATCCACATTGCCATCAGATACAGCTTCTTTACTCACTCTTTCCTTATGTTAGTCCCCTGTTCAAAAACCCTCCTCTCCCCGAAGGGATGACTTCCCAACAGTCTGCCCAGGGTCCTCCTCACCACCTCCTCCCCTTCCTATGCTTGTGCCACCAGCAAATCTGGACTGTTTGACATCCTCGAGCCATCCTTAAAGTTTCCACTCTTTTCATTTGAATGCACCAGCTAAAGAGGAGGGAGGTTTGGGAAGGTGGAGAAGGAAGCAGCAGGGCTTCCGCAAAATGAACACGTGGACACAAGAGGGTCAGGGGAAGGCGCTTCCACACACAGCCCTTCCCTCCTCTGTCCTGTTTCAAGGCTGCCTATGATATTGTTTCAATCAGTGTTTACCTGGACACGCGGTGAGCACGAGTTACCCGGCGTGCTTGCCCAGGCCAAACATGCCCTCGGGTATGCAAACCTCCAACCTAACATCCCTCAGCTGAAGACATTCCCTAAGTCTTCACACAGGAACATGTCACTAAAGTAGACCAGGTACCTCTTCGGCATGCAGGACAGCAACACAGTAATTACCTCTTTGTTTTCCAAAGTTCCCTTTCATCCAAGTGATGAGCTGCTCTAACCTTGGCAGAGTTTAAAAGAAAAGTCTGTTGCTAAGGGAAAGCAGCCCAGCTGGTGAGTGTTCAATGGGCACCGACAGTGGCATCCTCTACAAACAAAATGGGCGGCCCCTGGGAGAGCAAGGACTCCAACTGCTCTGACTCTCTTCTGAAGGAAAGGACAAAAATACGAAAAATTAGGTTGTGGAATATTCAGTACAACTGGCAGCAAAACATTTCTCTCAACACTTCAGAGAGCACAGTGTGTTGGAAAGGTAAATGACCCCTTCCCTCTGCTGCCTCCTGAAAGCAAAGAGAACAAAGCTCCCCTAAGGGGACAGACGCCAAGCTTGAGTCCAGGACCCCGACACAAGTTCTAGAAGGAACTGGAGCCAACTTAAGTTGAAGTAGATATAGATTTGTCCCAAAACATTTCCAATGAGGGTCTATGTTAAATAAGCAGGAATGAATAGTTGGGATTTATTAGGTCGAGAGAAAGGGGGTGTAAAAGGATAAAAAAAAACAAACTAGTATCTCTAGAATGGATGATTAGGGGTTTCTCTTATTTTCTACCTAATAGATAGTCCCATGGTTTGGGAAGTTGATGACTTTGGATGTTACCTTACTGTACTTTGTTCTATATGGCAAGAAGCTATTATTTGAATAATAGTTGGTCGAATGCGTAGACAGGATTTCAAGCGTCCAGAATGTCTCAATCTCAACATGCCCTTATGCCCAGCTATCCTTTGCAGTTCATGCTAGCGTGTGTGAAACAGTAATGTGCATTTCCAAAACCTCTGTGAATCTCTGACCCAAAGATAATATTTTAACATCTCTTAGCCACATCACCCTAATTTACCTCTCCAAGCCTCTCTCCTCGTCTGTAAAATGGGAGTCATAATTCGATTGAAGAGGTGCAAAAACTAGTTGAGATTATATTTATAGCAAAGGAAATTGGTCTACTATATGCTTAGCTACCACAGGGAAGGTGTTTACTTTTTTTAAGTTTATTTATTGATTTTGAGAGAGAGAGAGAGAGAAACACTGATTTGTTGTTCCACTTATTTATGTATTCACTGGTTGATTCTTGTGCACTGGCTGGAGATCAAACCCGAAAGCTTGGTGTGTGGGGATGATGTTCTCACCAACTGAGCTATCTGGTCAGGGCCAGGGAAGATTTTACTAGCATGCCCTGCTCTCCTCCTTTTCTTCCCTCTACCAGTAGGCGTCGCCCCTAAGAGTGCTCTGAGGGGCAGCACACTGGGTCCCAAGTAAGGGCAGAAGGGGGCAGGACGGCATATTCAAAGACCTGCTTTTCCACTTAAAAAACATTCATTTGAAATTCGGTCAGAAAGTTATATGCCTAAAAATTCCATTACCTCTGTTCTAATTATACAAGAGTCTTACAACTAAAATATTCTCCCAGCAAAAATTTCGTATTTTCCCCATGGGTGTGAAGTTTAAAGATTTAAATTTGCAAAAGAGAAGTGAACTGGAATAAAGACATTCACAGAAAGCTATTTCATATCCATTAGTTATCATTTACACATCAAATACATACAGGCCAAATATACAGAATTTCCACATCTATATACAGTAATCAACAGAGTGCACAACTCGAATCTATCTTACAATCAAGTGTACAAGTTTAAATATGGCTTTATAAACTACTAACAATAACTGTGCTAAAGTAACTCATAGGTCCAGAAATAAACATTGGAATGCCACCTCCACACTGAGGTCCTCATTCAGCAAGAGGCTAGTCACTGTGTTTGCAGAACAGATGGTGCAGGTAAATGTTTCCAGGGAGCGTCCACCCATCAGCCCCCGAGCAGCTGAAATGCTGTTCCAAATATACCAACAGTGGTCCTTCCCACCTCAGATATCTGAAAATAAATCTGTACATTTCCCACACATTTGGAGACATGAGGTTACAAACAAATAGAAGACAGACATATCAGAGAGGTGATGATTATGCGGAATTATCAAAACATGTTTTTAAGATTGCTGCTCAAGTCCTCAGGCAATACGTCCTGCATTTACATTATTTGGGGTCTTCCCCGGCCTTTCTTCTCGTGTTTTGCTTAAATTAGTGGATTTTGAAATCTTTCAGAAATTTTCAAGACATTCTAGAATGATTCCAAAAGCAAAATGAAAATGACATCTTGTAAAAGTGACATCAAATTATTCACTCTTCTCTTCCCTTAACCAAAAAATGCCTGTTTAAGTAAAAATAAGAAATGCCTTGACCTAAAATCATGCATCCATGCTTATTTTACATCAACTTTGCCACAAATGTTACATAACATTCTTTAATCAGTTGCAGCCTTCTAGGTGCTACCCTAAGTGCTCACCCTTGTCTCTTTCTCTAAGCTCTGTGGAGTACAGGAGAATGTGCCTCGTAAATTTCTATGTCTGCCATGGTTTTCAGTGTACATACTATATCAGTACAGCAGTGTGAGCAGCGTGTGTCTGTTTTTAAACAAATATGCTGAGGGGCATGCTCAGGAAATTTTACTGATGAGGTGAATGGGCACAAAGGTTTGGAGACCACTGACTACATAGTGATGACTTGGGGTGTCTCCAAACATTTTAAGGGATTTCTGTACAATAAATATACATTATTTTGTACATTTTATATTTATAAAATGAAAGCTATATGCCACAAACACTTTTGAGAGACTAGAAGGGGGTTGAAGAATCATATGTGTGAACACACTGGGGCTGGCCACCCTCAGCTGCTTCTCCGGTTCCCAGGAGTCACTTCAGTGGGGACAATCTGGGAGCATGAAAATATAAACTATGACAAAGATCATGTTATTTCAACACTTCCTGCACCAGCCCCTGGTACATCCATATACCATCCTTCCTACAGATTGTATTTTGTTTTAAGTTAAAGCCTGTACTTTAGTACGATGCTACAATCTAGAAAACTTTCAGTGTGCCTGACATACCTCTAACCCAGCCATATCACCGGTTGCTTGGAACCCCAGAATCTGTCGTTTTTGTTCCCTTCTACTCAGTGGAATTCAAATACTACCAAACAAAGGACTGGGGCCTACAACTTCGCAACCATCACCAACAAGAAACCATCACCCTCAACATCAACATTTGAGTTGTCAGACATTCTGCATGATGCAGGTCTCTGGGAAAAACATAAAGCATAATCCCATGAGACTGATTACTTGATGTTAAATCACTTTGACAGGAGTCACACAAACATGTCGCCCCTAATGAAGAAGAAATTCCTCAAAAACTTAAGCATCCTAATTTGTCATGGTCTAGCCAGCAGCAGTTGGAGAGCTTTGGTTTGCGGACAAGTTCTCTGCTTCGGCAAGAGCCAGAATGACTGAGGTGGTCACGGTCAGTGAGCTGCTTTTCTTCAAGCTGTGTTTCAGTATTCTCTGTAATCTTCTCTAAGGAGTGAGGCCAATATGTGGCTGGCTCAAGTTATTTTAAAGATTAAGAAACCTTAAGTATTTTTAAGATATTCTTTAAAGCCCTGGCTGGTATGGCTCAAGTTGGTTGGAGCATCATCCCATAATGAAAAGGTTGAGGGTTCAGTTCCCAGTCAGGGCACATACTTAAGCTGTGGGTTTGATCCCCAGTCAGGGCAGGTACAGGAGGCAACCAATCGATGTTTCTCTCTCTCCCTTCCTCTCTCTCTAAAAAAGCAATGAAAAAAAAATGTCCTTGGGCGAGGGGTAAAAAAAAAAAAAAGATATTCTTTAATGTCAAAGATTGAATACCTAAATTTCTGGTGAGGAATTCAAATGATGGAAATCCTGGCACTAGCAAGGGTTATGCAGGCAAGAGACACCTTCTGCCTCACTCACCACGGGGATCCTTTTGAACTTTGCAAGTCTTACCCAACCACTGGAGGAAAGGGAATATAAGTGAAGCATTCCACAATCACATGCAGCGGGCCCTAGACCTGTTAAGAGGGGTGGCCAGAGTTCAGCATTTAGACTCAGAAGTATTTGTCACTGAACGGACTCCCATCAGTTCTTATTCAACTTAAACAGCACTGTGTAAACGACAACAACCCGGGTCTTAGGTGCAACAAAAATAACTTCACCCTGGAAGTAGGAGGAGAGGGAGGGGAAGGGGTAGAGGGAAGGGAAAAAGGAGAACCTGAGTTCTTCGTACCAACAAAAGTCACCATACTTTTATGGAAAATAACTCAACAACTGTTGTAAGAATGAATACAGGAAAACCTGCTGGTGCAGGCCTTTTTCCTGTCAGGAAAAACCCAGCCTTCCCTCCCAGCTCGGCGCCGGGCCAGTCCGCCTGCCATGCAAGGCAGAAGTGGGGGGTTTCGGGGCTCAAATGAGGCTCACCCTGCCCTGAACGAATCCTGACAAATCGACCTTTGGGGTGGTTAAAGGATAAATGACAATGGTGACAACAAAACCCTGTCACTTTCAATATGCCAAATCTGTCCAAACAGAGATATTCTCTCAATTAATGCAAGCCAGCTCTTCCTCCTTCTTTCCCTGTCACTTGGAACATACTTAGTGGGGATAATAATAGAGATTACTTTTGCTTGCACATCCCATTCCAATTTTTCTCCTCTCTGGATATGTTAAAGGCAAGAAAGAATGAACACTAGCAATTTTTACAGACCCTTCAGAAGAAAGTTTCTTCACTCGGGGCTCATGAACCCCTTAAAGAATCCACAGATAATTTCAAAAGGTTCCTGAATCTCCTGAACTTATATGTAAATGATATATATTTGCATATGTGCATTTTTATGGGAGTAAGATACAGGACTTGCATTAGACACAAAAACTTGAAAGCACTGCTTTCTAGCCTGTGGCCCACTCTGCGCACACCTTTCCTATGCAGCCTTCGGGGAAGGAAATGATGAATGCTGTGTTTCTAGAGGAAAGGCGGATTATAACGAGTTGAGAGCCTTCTTGTGGAACCAGTGAAGTTGAGCCTTGAGAGGTGAGTATGAGCTGGGCCGGGGAGAGGAAGGGGGTTGCATTTCACGAGAGGGACTGGCATGGACAGAGGCACAGAGTAGAGGCATGTGAGGCATGTTTAGGCCACGGCAAAGGATGCAACCTGAATGGTTCACATGAAGGAGCCCTGGGAGACAAGGTGAATAGAGGGGTGAGGATACCCAGCCCTAAGGAGGCAATACAGCACCCGACGAAGGCCAGCGCTTTTTGCGAAGACTGACCTGGTGTTGGTAGGCGGAATGGGTTGGGAAGTGGCCAAGCATGTAAAGGAGGCTATTGCAGAAGTCCAGCCAGAAGAGGATGTGCAGAAATCAGGCTGCACGTCGGCTCTGTTCATCACTCGATCCAGAGTAGACCCCGGGCCAGGCACAGGGTAGGTGTCCAGTGGATAGTGAGCAGGTGGGTATGGATGCTTAAAAGATAAATAACAACGAATGAGTACTGGTGACTTGGATATCAATCTTGGTGTCATCCACAGAGCCTAGCAGTGCCTTGCAGAGAGTAGATACTGAGGAAAGGTCTCTTGAATTGGCCTAGACCAGGCTAAACAGGCATGGGGGACAAGGGTGGAGGATCCCCAGCACTCTCTCAGAGGCTGGGGATGTGCTAGTTCTAGGAACTTCTATGAGTGAACTCTCGGGGAGCATGTATTTTAAAAGGAAATCAAGTCAAAGGCATATAAGAACAAGAACAATCTAAGGCAAAGTGAAAGATCTCACTCAGTTCCTGTTCCTGTCTTGCAAATAAATATTTATGTGACACTGAGTCAATAATGACCTCAGGGCTCTCTTGTAAGGGGCTTTCTAGAGCTAATCCATGGCCTAACTAAACATTTCAATGATTCAACACTCTCAAATAATCCAAGCAAGACCCATAAGACCAATCTTTAACACTTCCTTTCCCGAACCCTAGCTGTTTCACAAAAGCGTACCCTAATACCCCGGCACACACTGGCAGGCTCACTGGAGGTCTAGACAGCTGTGGTGATTCGCGTCCCAGGCGCTCTAAGTCTGTGATCAGTCTTCTGGATAGCCCATGGCCTTGGCAGTGTCGCCATGCACGATTCATTATGTTACAACAGCAAGATGGTAAACTCTAACAATATAGGTTACTTCTGCATAAATTTATATCGACATTGTATCTTCCCTGATACACGCAAAACACACTCCTGCTGCTCATTAATCCTGCTGTGTGGGGGTGGGGACGGCCAAGGGAAGAGGATAAAGAGGCAGAGTTTTCACAACGAGAGCTGCCACACAAAGGCGGCCTGTGGGTCTTCCGTCCAACCAGAAGCGTAAGTTAACATCGAAGAGCGCATTCCCCTAGGTTACTTTCCAGGAAAAAGAAACACAGAATTTGAACGGACCAGGTGGCCAAAAGGTCCCCTCATTTCTTAATGTTAATTTTTCTAATAAGTAGAACCTGTTCATCGCTTCGAATCTGGATAGCTTAAGAATGAACCACGTAAAATTAAAGCTCTCCCAATAAAAACTGTGTAAGCCATTCCCCACCACAGTGATTTCTGTCTTGGTCATTTTGTTTCCATAACATGTATTGGGAAAGTAAAACCTGAATATATTCTAGGTTTCCAAATCAAGTTGCACCTACGAAATGCTGATGACACAGTCATGAGCGGTCAGGCCAGGATCCCAGCCTCCTGGTGACAATGTCCATTCAAGTTCCTGTGGGAGTTACCTGGACAGAATCAACTGTTCCACAACTTCACTTTCAAGGTTGGCTCTCCATGTACTCATTCTCCAAGTAAAACACAATAAAAAAAAATGTGTTTATGAATCTACAGACCCATAACAATCATTCTTGGAGTGGAGATACATCAAACAGTGCTATACAAGAAGAAATGGTAGGCAAAATTTCAAACACAACTCTCTCCAGCTGTGGGTGGAAGAAGGCCAACTCAGTCTTTGTGGAGGCAGGTGCATAGTCTACCTGTTCATTATAGTCACATTTTCAGGTCTGGAGCATCCCTTGTCACACAGAACTGCCTCCAGCTGGCCTTGGGACACACTTGCTAGTGAAAAAAGAAGCAAACAGTCCTCCCAAATGACACTGGCAACAAAAAATAGGTTTATCCATTTCTATCTTTGCCACTACATTCTCATTAGGCATCAGTCCTCTCACAAATAAATCAATTTAATAAGATACTAACAACGAAGTAATCTGAAGAATAGGGTATCTCAGCATTTCTTCCTGTTCCATATCCCCTACACAGTTGCTTAAATGGTCAACAGCCTCAAAAACTCTCCCCTCCCATCTCTCTGTGAATCCACAGCATCTTAGGATTGTTTTGCAAAAGCTATATTCAAAGAGTCTTTTTGAAGAACTTCTCAGAAGAAATTGCTGTCTTTGAAGAAATGCCTCTTTAACCCCATAATGAATAATCCTTATGCATTCCGTCCATGATAATCAGAAGCAAAGCAGTTTTCTTTGCAGCTGTAAATCTTAACACTGACTCTATTAACCCAAATCCTCAGCCACCACCCCAGGATCTTCAACTTAAGTTTCAATGGAACAATGTTTTAAGTCAACAAAAACTGTGTCTTCAGAGATAAGTGCCTTAGTATATACAGTAAATACAGAGTTCATGGGCTCTAAGGGGAGGGTGGAGTATGGGGAGGGAATGGGAGACCCTTAAGAAACATTAAAATTTGTCCTCAGCGTTGTCTTCCTGTCACTGGGCCATGGCTGAGAACACCAGAAAAGTTGCATTAATACAGCTGCATAGAGTCTCCGCCGCACAAAGTGCTTTGATAACAGTAACATGATCCTCCTCCTCCTCCCCCTTTTCAATAACTCCTACAAGGTTTGTTGTCAAAAAGACATTACAAGTTGGCAAGCTTCTGCTTCCAAAAATCAATCAAACACTCTCCCCTTCACCTCCATTAAGGCCATCACACTCCTGAGCCTTATTCCCGCCAAACATCAAACACAGGCAACTTAACACGCAGAAATCAGCCAAGTTCAACATTCCAGTGTGCGTTCAGGCAAGGAAAGAAAGGAGTTTCTGCAAGAATACTTAATTAAAGACCACTCGTAGCTGCGGATGATTTGTAAAAATATTTCCAAGGTTCTTTCAACAAAAGATTTCCATTCAAGCAAGATCACAAGAGGGGCGATGACAGCATCCTGACTGTGTCTGTGCGTTTCACCTGCTCGGGTTTTTCGAGGGACTGTGGCTGCTATTGCCCGAATGTGAATTCCTGTGCTCTCAGATCTTTGAATGTATGAAGCACAATAAGGGATAAAACGTTGTGTTTATGTCACACCTCCTCCAAGAGGTTTAAAGCTCCGAATGTGACCCCATGAATCCTCACAACACCCCTGTGAGGTAGGTAGGTGGAGAGTGTTGTTACCCCCACTTTACAGGTGGGGAAATGAGGCACACGAGAATTAAGAGGCTTGCCTGAAATCACACAGCTAGTCACCAGCAGGGCTTAGGAGAAAACTTACACCGATCAGCACCTAGTACGGTGCTTTGCACATAGTAGGTGTTCACTAAATACCTGTGGATTTTATTGGACTTATATCTCAACATACAATATACACACAAAATACAGGCAGCCATAGAACGTTCTTCTCCCACATTTCTTCTGATGACATCTCTCATGACTTCAAACCCTGGCGCATGAAGGATGTTCAAGAATTCATCTCACAACTAAACTCTCAGGTTGAAGAGGATCAACATAAACAATCTGAGGAAAACCTGCTCTTGCACCTGGTCTACCTCACGATATTAGTTTTCTAATGAAAACAAAAATGGATTTCAGGAACCATGCTGACTTTTTTTTTTTTTTTTTTTGCCTGTTTGTTCTGTTTGAAATGGAGCCATCTGAATGGTTCTGTGTTTTGTTTGTACAAAAAGGAAATAAGGCTGCTGTAGTCCAGTTAGCTTGTGAGAAGTGTGCCAAGCACGAAGATCTCCTCCAGCTCGGACAGATTTCCACCTGGGAGGCTGGACCAACCCCGGGGACCGGCAGCCACAGCAGAAGAGGGTCGGCAAGGCTGAACGTCACTTGCACTGTTCGTGGTCTGTGTAGTCATCCATGTCCACGTCAGAATCAAAGAGCGAGTGTCCAGTGAAATCCGTGTCTGGGGTTCTGGAAAAACTGTTCTCTGCTCCCTCATCTTCAAAGGTCTCTGTCCTTGAGTAAAAGCTGAAATCCAGCAGAGGCGTGTGGGTTTTGCTGCCTTCACTGCTCTCCTCAGACTCATAGATGGTGTTGTCATCGTCATGGTGCCACTCTGGCCAGAATTTCCTTCTTATTCTCTCGCAGTACATGGCAAGGTTGATCAGCTCACCTGCAGTGTGGTAAGGACAGGAAAGGTTAGTTTTCAAAGGCTACCATCTGCCTGCCACCTGGCTTTCTGGGAAATTTGGAAGAATGGGGTGAGGTAGACATTAAACACCTTTTCCACAGAGGAACTGTCAAAATATTTAGATGTTCTACACATAATAAGAAAAGTAAATGGGAAAAGCTAAATTCAGTGAGGGGCTAGATGAAATTCACGAGTGAGTCCTATGGTGATGACGAATTGGGGGTGGGTAGTTTATCCAAAATGGTGGCTAAACTATCATAATTTGGTTTTGTGAAGCATTTTAATATTTTATGTTTGCATATCAAGAAAACTAGTACTTCAACTGGTTCATATTTAAATTGATTCCTAGTCTGTGAAAATACACCAACTGACAATTGGATTAAACAAGCCAGAAGTAATCATTCATTCCACAAATATTTGTAGCATTATTATGGGCTGGGTACTATGCCAAGCAATTGAGAAATGTTATGCTGGACAGAAACTTTGCTCTAAATAATTCATAAAATGGATAACTCAGAATTGTCTTCTTGGATGAGTGTAGTACCCACATAAAGCAGATAATTTTTTAATTTTTTAAATTAAATTTTACAGCTGCACCCATGACTGGGTTCCCACTCAGTGACTGGACTACTTCTTTTTCATGTGACTCAAAGGAACACTGTGTTTAAGTCACTAAAATCATCCAGGAATTTGTCTGAAATATGACACAGTATTTGGCTTTCGTTTCCTCCTTTCAAATGAGGAAGGAAGAGGGTGAGCTTTTGCCTTTAATCCACCAGATGGCAACATTGCTTGTAAATACGTAATTTGTTGCTATGTCTTAGAGGACTTCATCGCCCTAAAAATATTCTTTGGATGTTTACTTTTTAAAAGTTACATAAACATTCACTTGCTATGTAGGTAGGTAATCCATGTTTTATTGCAGAAAATTAGACAATACAGATAAGCAAAAAATAAATGAATTACCAATAATCCCATTCTCCATAATTACATTTTCATTTACATTCTTCCAGAATAGTATCTATTTATATACACATTTATATATATTTATTTACATTTGCTGTGTAACATTTACTGTATAGTCTGTTTCCTATCCTACTTTTTTCCACCTAACAACATATAATGAAAATCTCTCAATTTCACACTATCACCACCTTGATAATTGCATAGTGTTTCATTATACATATGTACTATATAGTTTTATTTTGTTATTACCAATCCCCTATCACAGCCCACTTAGGTTGTTTCTGTATAAATAGCACTATTAATTATAATCTGTAACTACTCTATTTTATTTTCTATCAAAAAAGTAATATATTCCCATTGTAGAACATTAGAAGTCTGCAAAGAGAAACTATAAAGCATAAAGAAAACACAAAGAATCTATAATCTCATCAATCCAAGATAATCAAAATCAGTATTTTGATGTCATTTCTTTCCGTATTTTTTCCTATTTGTTTATTATCATTATTATTATTACCTACTACTTCCCGTAACATTAATGCAAACATTTTCCCAGGTCATTAAAATTTTTCAAAACTTGATTGCTGTTCTGCTTAAATATACACACCCCCCGCAAAGCCCAATAAAGCAAATCTCCCTACCTCATGGGTCCTGTAAACCACTGTTCCTGTATTGGCTCCAGGTCACCATTTTCAGTCCTATCACTAATCACACCACTCTGATTGCTCTCAGACTTTTATCTACATGCTTAGGAGCCTGAGGCAGGAAAGCCAATATCACTGTCCCTTTTGGAAAGATGCATGCAAAACCTCCACTTATTTTCTCCCTCACGGAAGCAGTCATGAGATACACCTCACCAGG
This sequence comes from Mormoops blainvillei, assembly GCA_004026545.1. Lineage (NCBI taxonomy): Eukaryota > Metazoa > Chordata > Mammalia > Chiroptera > Mormoopidae > Mormoops > Mormoops blainvillei. The sequence goes on along the minus strand of PVJD01011989.1, from coordinate 28,009 downwards.
TATTGCTGCCAGTCACAGGTAACCAAGAATTGGATAAAGATGTGGAGGAAGCAGGAAGGAGATGGCGGAGGTGGGGGGGACATCAAAAATGAATTATGGTCACCGCACAGCAGGTCTGGGGAAAGCCCTGTTCCCTAGGAGCTGTTAGAAAGTCAGAATCGATTCACAAGGTCCACCAGATCTATACCATCTAGGACTCTATTCACTTCCTTTGGGGCTGTTCTCTCCACAGCCTGTTACTTTACCTTTCTCCCAGGAGACCTGCTCCCTTTGTGACTGAGCGACATTAAAACAACTTCAGTGTGCAATAATAAAAGTTAATAATAACAGTAAACATATGATCCTTACTGTGTACCAGGCATTGTTTGAAGTGCTTTTTTCGTTTGTCGAATTCATGTTAACTCCCTTAGTCCTTGCAAATATCCTATGTCAGGCAGGAAACACTGGGAAAACTATGACAGAGAGGTGACTAAGGTCAACTTCTAGACAGTGGCAGAGCCAGGATTCAAATACAAGCAGTCTCCAGGCTCCACGCCGTTTACTACGACTCGACTCTGCATCTCTACTGGCGAGTTGAGGGCCCGGCCCAGGAATTAACAGCTTTGCACCATCTGTCACAGAATATTTTTCTGTAATTCTTTCTGGGGTCTCAAAGAATTATAAGATGCTGCCCCTCAAACATAATGAGCTGTCATGAAGGAAAAGATTATCTACCATGCAGTTAAGAAAGGGTTTGCTTTGAGAAGCAAGGACTGGGAGCTCACACACCCATCCCCATGTCTTGCCCCTAATAAAAAGAGTGAAAATCTGCAATTGACTTCTACACTTATCTGGCTTTGCCAATCCTTCCTGTGCCTAGGTTTTCCTCAGCAGACCCACTCAACATGCCTACCAGCCAAAAGAATAGAAAAAAGTTGTCAGGAGAAATAGGCTGTATGTAGTGTGTGTATGTGGTATGTATGTATGTGTGTGAGAGAGAGATGACTATTAACATAAATGCCTGTACTGAACATGTAAACTTTGTGAAACAATACAAAAACTTCATTGTCAAAGTGTACTCAACAATCAGATAACAATTTCATCCATCTGGTAAAAATTAAAGTCTAATAATACCCCATATAGAGGGTCAGGCACTGCACGGCATGGCTGGTGGAAGTCTAAATTGCCGCAACCTCTTTTGGAAAGTAATCTGATGCTGTCTACGGACATTTTAAAGGTACATATCAGACCACTTTTAGGACTCTATTCTACTAAAATAAAAGCATATAATGTGTACAATGCAATTTCATTATTTAATTTAAAAACAGTAAAAACAAACCAAAGCTATACAAGTATATATAAATTTGTAGATAAAAAGGAAAGACCCAGGGGATTTACTCCAAATCCTTAATATTTGGTATTGCATGGTGGGTGATATAGGACATGATGAGGAGGAGGTCAGAAATCTTTAAAAATACACCTGTCTTATTCAACTTATTGTGACAATAAATAAAAATCCAATAAAATAAATTAGTAAAATACTAATGAGTGATTAGCGATATTCTCAAACACTAGAGGGGATATTTATCAGAAAGCCAAATGGCCCCATAACCAGGCCACACTCCCAGACAGATAAAGAGCTTTTCTCTTGGAGCTTCTCAAATGGAAATATCCCCCACCACTCTTTGAAAAAAAGTGACATTTTATTTTCCCATGTTACTCCAATTTCTCTAATATTCAAAAACATTCTGTACAACTTGACACTGAAAACACTGTCAACCAGACCCAGACCCCAGGACTCAGTTTCTCCCGCTCCAACCATGCACGGGGTAGAAGCCTGCCAGCGTCTCCCAGCACCACCTGCTCAGCCCTCGGTCATTAACCAGCAAATATCTGGAGAACATGGAGCTAGCACCCATGCACGCTCATGTGATCTACAGGTATGTGCTCGGCACCTCCCGGATCCACACCTGTGCGAGACGCTGGCCATGCTCTTGGTTGCTCCCATTAGCATTCTGTCGCACAGGCAGAAAGGGCACCGAGTATATCCTCTCAGAAAAGTCCTTAGCAAACCCGAATGCTCTAAGGAGGATACCACCTTAACCTCATCTCCTTGAAGCCAAAAGACACTAATTCATAGACTTCAAAATACAGAGACTCACAAAATTCATTTGAGCCAGCCCTTTGCTGGGACCTGAACGCCCCCACAACCCCTTCCTGGGCGTGCCCAGATGGAGAACAGTAGGAGTGTGGACTTACATGTTTTTCAAGGATATCCATATTTTTTCCACCTTTTAATCTATCGAATAATAAGGAAAAAATGCAATAAATAACTGCTGGTAAAAGAGTGGCCGGTCAAGATTTTTCTTAGAACAGAGAGGCTGTATTTCTTACAAATTCAGAAAAACCATCTTAGGGACTGTGATTTAGATATGGTTCTGCGGGGTGAGCAGGTGAGTCACAGTGCCCTTTCCCTTTCATTGCCTCAGTTTCCCTTTTCTCATCTCTCCAGTTCTCCATGTCTGCTTTAAAGGGTGCCCAAGTTAATGTGCAATTCTCTAATAAGGATACGCTGATCAAAATATCAAACGCGACTCCTCACTAAGAGTATTAGTGATGATAAAATTGAGATCCTTTTTTTTACTATAAAAAGGGCAAAAATTTCAAAGTAAATTATATTTAACCAATTGAGGAGCAAAATTCGAAGTGCTTCAAATGCTCATGAAAATAAACTGCAACAGTCTTTCCAGCAGCAATTTAGCCATACGGACCAAGAGCTTATACCCTTGGAGACAGTAATTTCCCAACTTGAAATTTAAGGTAGTAACTAGCAATAAGCAGGAATGTGTATTTATACAATGCTATAGAATGTTAGTAAAAATTATTTGAAGTAACCAACAACTCCAGAAAAAAGACTAATTGCATAAATTACAGTGTAGCCATAGGAAGAGGATATTACACAACTACTAAATATGTTTTGGAGAATATCTAATGATAAGGGAAATGGCAATAATACATAATTTAAAAACTGCAGGTTATAATTATATTAATATCATGATTCCAATTTTTTAAAAATACACATATACATACTTGATAAAAGATTAGGATACAAACCAGAATATTAACAGCAGTTCTCTGAGTGATAGGGCCACAAGCTGTTTTTTTATTTTTTTTTAATTTTCTATCTTTTCTAAATTTTCTCCAGTAAGGAAATAAAATTTGATATCTCTATATCTACAGAGATACAGATATATAAACAAACATATAAATACTTTAAGAGCTGCTGAATATTCATAGTCTGTCCTTTAGTCACCTAAATTAAGGAATATTTCTCACTAATCTAGATAGTTCCAGAAGTAGCCTGTGCAGCCAGATATCATCAATAATATCTAGAACCAAAAGCTAACATTTATACACACACACGGGCGTTCCAAAGCTAAGGCAGGCAGCTGCCTGATCCAGGCCTTTCGCGCTCCTGGGTTTGAGCCAGTTGTAAATTATCCAGGCTCTTGGTGGTTTCCACATTTCCTTTCTCTTGTTACTTCTTGGGAAAGTCTCTATCACCAAAAAAAAGAAAAAGAAAAGAAAAGAAAAGAAAAAAGAAAAAGAAAGGCAGAAAAATAAGTTGAGGCCAAATTAGTAGTGTGTCTGCACTCCACTAATGAGTAGAGCAGCGGTTTGGATCAAAAGGCTTGCAAAAGCCTGGGCCTAATGACTCAAATGAGATTGAGATGCTCTCTGCACTTTCATAATTCATGCTATCTCCGTCCCCAGGGACAGTTGGACGCTACTCACTTGTTTTAAAAATCAAAGCACATGCAACTATGTCCCAGAAGTTCCCTGCAGATGATGGTGGCGGATTCCCCCAAAATGTGTATCTCAGGGTGGGACTCAAATCAAGCCTCTAAAAAGGCTGATCATTTCTCTAAAAAGAACACTAAATGTGCCCCAGCTGGTGTAGCTCAGTGGCTTGAGCACTGGCCTGCAAACCAAAGGGTCGCCAGTTCGATTACCCAGTCAGGAAACATGCCTGGGTTGTGGGTCAGGTCCCCAGTGGGGGGCGCGCAAGAGGCAGCCACACACTGATGTTTCTCTCCCTCTCTTTCTCCCTCCCCGCTGTCTAAAAATAAAATAAATAAAATCTTTTAAAAAAAAAACAAAACACTAAATGCCTCAGGTCCTTCCAGGAAGTAAAAGAGGAAGGGGCCAAGTCATAAATAAATTAGCAAAAGATGCTTCCTTTCCATAAGAAGGGATACTATAGAATCCGAGAGTGCCACTGATGATGGTTTCCTAAATGCTTCTGACTAATTAACAGAAGACCTCAACAGACATGTGTGTGTATATGCATAGGGTGTGTGTGTGTGCACATGCACACAGACTTGCTTGGTCAGAAGTGTAAGTTTATGTGTACAAGCGAGTGCGTGGGGGGTTATGTATAAAAGTATGTAAGTAGATGTTGGGGGGTGCTAGTGGGTGTGTAAGGGTGGCAGGGTCGAGAAACAGAGGGAGGGAGTAGGAAGTAACAAGAAGGGAAGGGTAAATATAAAATACACTCCCAAGTGAACTAAAAGGAATCAATATAACTTAGACCACCATGATGTAAAAAGGGAAACTAATATTTTAAAAGCTATAAATATCACCAATATGATAACGTCTTCAGTTTAGATAAGTTCCAACATATCACAAGACAAGGAACATCTCCATGCCGATCATTTAGGAAATTAGGTATCAATCCACACTATCCCTAACCCCACTCTCAGCTGAAGTCCCAGACGACCTTCAATCGATACCTAAACCATTCCAACCAAACTTGGTAATGTTTGTGGAGCCCCAGACTCACCAATGGACGATCTGGAGAGCGACTCCCATGGCCCATAGCCTGCCCTGAACCTCTGGGCAGGCCCCTGAGTGCGCATGAGTGCACACGCACACGCAGGGCTACGGCCGTCACCGACCGGCCTCGCACCATCCCACCTGTAATCGGCATACAGGACTGCTCACCTGCCTCCGTTTCTTGTACAATTCTGCCTCGCTATCCACTGGTGATCTCTTCTACACCTCCAGCCTGTCCGCCGGGCCATGAAGACCTTGATTAACTCTTGTCAATCCCCTTCCCCGAACCTAAATATTGACCTTTGATCCCCACATCCCCAGCCCCCAGGCACTTGTTTAGGTACTGCTTCAACCTGGAGATGGCTCTAAACAGTCCCACCCAACCAAAGCAAGGGAAGCCGCTCCCAGGGGCCCGGCTGCCTTGTTCATCCCACCACCCCATTCCACCACACACAGGCACCTGCAAAAGCACACACGCACGCGCGCACACACCAAGACCTGGATCCCTGACACCCGCCCGAGCTGAGCTGGTTTCCCCGCCTCGTGGCGACATGGAATTTGCTGCTGGCTGCCTTCCCCACGCCTGTCCGCTAGCTCAAGCCCCGCTCATCCCCTTCTACCCGTCCCGTCCAGAACTGTAATTCTGACAGGTCTTACAGCCAAGATCACGCAATGAGGATACGAGGCTGTTTTCCTTTGGTCAAAATGTACATATAATAACATTAATAATAAAACTTCGCATAGCACCAGATTTACGAAGCACTTATTGACATTTTCCTCATTGTATGATCTATAGATACTTCACTGAAATAGAAAAAAGGAGGGCTTTGAACTCAAATGACACAGAATCATGTACTTTTACATACGAGTAAAATATATAAGACACAGGAAGACAAAAAAGTATCTGAGATGGGCAGTCAGTCCATCGTCCCCACCCCACTGTGCTTACTGTAGCACTGGATCCACCAGAAAGTGGTGAGATGCCACTGTGCCAAGGAAATCAACAAAGTCCAACAAAACAAGGGCATTAGGTAGAATTCAAGCCCTGTCTCAGCAGCAAGCGTTAGGTACACTATGTAAGAAGCCAGAAGAAAAGCCCTGGTATAGAACATGGCATGATCTGTGTCAGCTTTGCCAGAACACAATGTGAACAAGATACCAGGTGAGAAGCCCAGTCTCTCCTCCACCTGTACACAACCTGAGCACATAAAAGTGACCCTAGCCCTGGGTGCCACAGTCTGTTGTCTCCATAAAGCACCAGCAAGCTCACAAGCATCAGCCTAGAATTTTCCGTTGTGCTGCCCCACCCTTCACCCTCCCAGCAACTCTCAAAACCTGAGGGGATTCGTAGTGCTTGCCTTTGATCAGCCGCTCAGGTCTCGTCCCAGGTAAGGTCCACATTGCCTGTGCCAAGTGTCCAAAGACAGTGGCGTCGAGAGTGGAAAGCTTGGGCCCCATGATGTACTTCTTATCACCTGCAGCAGACAGAACAGAGAGGTCACTGTTGGCCTGCGCTGCCCCACAGTCACAAGGACATTCAGCACACTTGCATTATATGCCCATTTAACTGTGAATCTAAAGCTTTGCAGACCCAAAATGCATGCACCCCCTTTTTCTTAAAAAAAAATTAGAAACACAAGTAAAACAAATTAAATAATTCTGTGATATATCAACCCATACAATAACAAAGCAGAGAAGTAACTGGGAAGATACAAAGATAACCAGGTAAGGGAGGAGGTTTATGAAAAAAAGTGACCTTCAGACATCTGGAGGGGCCTCCTCATCTCTACTTCTAGTGGTTGAAGCTTGAGAACACCTGGAAGATTGCTTAAACCATCTTGAAAGTAACCCCAGCCAAGCACACCCAACCTCAGCACTTACTTTATTAAATTAATCCATTTCCTTGGGAAGAACCAGAGACCTAAGCTACTTAAGAAGTTTGGAGGCATGGTTCTCCACAATGCTCCTTGGTCTTGGCAAGGTTCCCGCCACTGAGCACCACCTTCCACAGGAGACACTGCCCCAGGACCAGGCTCCTACACAAGGGTGCTTACACTGCTGCTCCCATCTCTTTTTCCAACACTACTGTGACCTAGCTCAGGACTTGTTGCCTTGATTATCACATCTGACCTATGAAAATTGCCCCAAGTTTGTCTCCTGGGCTACTGTCAGGTGCTGTAGCATAGAGAGGCAGCATAGCTGGAAGTGAACCACCTAGTTCTCATCCTGGCATTCACTGTGGGAGCCTGGTCATTACTTAACCTCTCAAAGGCTCAGTTTTCCCATCTGGAAAATGGGGATGATATTAACAGTGCACCTTTCTTAGGGCTATTGTGAGGATGAAATGACATAATGCATGTAAAGCACACAGTACCATATCTGGGTGATTCAATAAACATCAGCTGTCATGATAACAGTCCCTCTGGGTCTCCAGTCCATCCCATACCCCTGAACTTAAATCTCCAAGACACTCATTCATCATACCGCTCCCTCTCACAAATACCTTCAATGGCTTACAAAATGGGTTATAAGATAAAGACCACACTTGGAATTCAAGGTTCATTTCACTCTGCCTCCAACCCATGTTCCAGCTTTATCCTTTATTCCTCCCTTTCTCTAGCAAATCCAGGGAACACCCCCCCATTATCCAGGACACTCTGTTTCCGACTGCTACACGTTTGCTTATGCTATGCTTACCCCTTCCCCTGCCCCCCAAAACCTATGTGCCCCCCCACTTCTCTACACACGATAAATCCTATTTATCCCCCGAAGTCTGGCTCAAGCCTCTTTTTAAAGTTTTTTGTGTTCGTCTATCTGGTGGGAACAGGGGCTTTCAGTTCAGACAGCCTTGGGTCCAAATTTCATATTTACACACACAACCTTAGAGCATTTTAAGTCCTTGAATGCCCATTAACCTCAGTTTCTTGAGCCATAAAATGGGGGGGAGGGGATCGCTAATTGTTTAGAAAAATAAATGAGATGACTTGAGAAGAGCACACAGCAGATAGGTCCTGCCTCTTCGCGTCCAGGCCTCCCGAGTGGCATTTTTTCCCATTCTGCTCTAGATACTGAATGTTCTTCACGTATTCATTTTATCTTTCCAACTTGATGGCAAGCTCTTTGAAAGTAAGTGTTATTTCTTATTTAAAAAAAAAACTCTAATACAGTGTTTACTGCATGCCAGGCAAGGTTCTACTTGCTATACTCTACAAATATCCGCCCATTTCACTGTTCTTGAAAGGCAGACTGAGAAAATGTCTGATGACAACGCATAAGCAAGCCTGGAAGGGATGCAAGTGAGCAGACTGATGCACAGGAAGCTGGTGGCTGAAGGAGGTGCTGGTGCCCCCTACAGTGGCGATCATGTGGCAGTATATACGTATATTAAATCAACACGTTGTACACCCTGAACTTACAAAATATTATGTGTCAATTATATCTCAATTTCAAAAAGTAAAACAACGAAAAGCCTATCACATAAGCTGGAGGCCATTTTTAAAAACTTCATTTCCACTCTATTTTCCACATGGACCAAGAAATAACCTACACTAGTACAATATGCTGAACTCTACCAAATTGTCTCTTCCGGTGAAGACAAGCAAGTCGTCCCTGCTAGAGCCCGCAGGTGTTTTCAATTGTCAACCAACTTCTCCATCATTTCGGTCTTAATCTGGGATCTAAACCCACTACCCACACACTGGGAATACAAGGGAAAAACACCACTGAGGCAAAAAGAACAACAACAACAAAAAAACTAAGTATATCATTTGTTCTCAAGAGTGTCAGTTACTTCTTAACAGTACATCCTGCTGGCTCCATGACTCAGCCACATCCCTGCTGGCACCAGTGACGCAGGTAGCAGAGGGACCCCGGTCCAGAGCTCTTGGACCATCGTCCTGCAAGTACAGGAGGCGGGTGCCAGCCAGTGCCCTAGGGCACTGTGCCAGGGCTCAGCCCACTCAAGGCCTGAATGTGGGGAGCCCACCAAGTGGAAGCCGCAAGAGGATTTTAGAGACTACTGCAAGAAGAGCTGGCTGCACACCATTTCACAGAGAAGATTAGAGGAGAGCTTCTTTGTAATCAAAAGAAGAAGAGAACCAGAACAAAACACTGATCTCCTCAAATTGCTAAAATGTCTCAGAGAAATGCCAGAATAAAGTCTGTGACTTGTAAAGTCCACTGTACAATCCAAAGCCAAGAGGATAAATATATATGGATTTTAAAAAACTTCAGAACCCTAAAAATGGAACACATAGTACCTTGATAAAAAGAACAAATAATAAAAATATAATCATTTGAAACCATACATGAACTAGTGCATATAGTATTCAGCCCAAATTTGCCATCGGGCACCTCAGAACACTAAAGCTGGGAGGACACGCAGCTAGTAATGGAACCTGACTCAGAATGCTGGTGCCCAGGCCTCCCGACTTCCAGCCCAATATGCCACGTGGACCATCGGCTCAGAGATAAAGATTCATGGAGCAGTAAGAGGGTTGAGCTGTGAATGTTTACAAAAAGATGCTTTAGCCAGAAAGGAATATAGGGAAAAAAGGAAAAACAGAAGTCTCAGGGTTTTTGAAAAGTGCTAGCAAGCAAATTTGATGGAAATTATCACTTGTGGAAACAGTGAATGGCAGGTACAAAATTATATATGTATATACACAAAATGGTTATAAATGTAAAAAGTTTTAAAATATCTTGTTATTAAAAAGTCCTTAGAGTACTCAATGGCAGGAAGCTTTTTTAAAACATTTTATTTCGAAATAATTTTAGACTCACAGAAAAGTTATTAAAATAGCAGAGCTGCTGTATTCCTTTCAACTAGCTTCTGCTAATATTAATGTCTTATATAGCCACAGTACATTTATCAAAATTAAGAGATTAACATTAATACAATACTATTAACTGCACTGCAGACTTCATTCAAATTTTATTAGTTTTTCAACTAATGTTCTTTTCTGTCCCAGGATCCAATCCAGGATCTCACACTGCATTTAGTTTTCATGTCTCCTTAGTCTCTGCAACCTGGGAAATTGTTGTCTTTCCTTGTCTTTTATAACCTCGACACTTTTAAAAAATATTGGTCAGTTATTTTGTAAAATGTTCGTCAGTCTGGATTTATCTAAGGTTTTGTGTGATTAGATTAGGCCGTGCATTCTTGGCAGGAATACCACGTAAGTAATACTGTACCCTTCTGTGGTGGTTAATTTTACGTGTCAACTTGACTAGGCTAGGGAGTGCTGTGATTTGGTCAAACATTATTCTGGGTGCTATTATTCTGGGTGGCGTGTTCTTGGATGAGATTAACATTTGAGTGGTAGACTAATTAAAGCAGACTTCCCTGTCTTCACCAGTGGGTGGGCCTCATCTGATTAGCTGAAGGCTTGAATAGAACTGAAAGGCTGACTCTCTTCCACTTAAGAAAAAAATCCCCCCCGCCTGACTGGAGACATGGGCTTTTTCCTGACTTCAGGCGCAAACTGAAATAGTGGCTCTTCCTGGGTCTCAAGCCTGTTGGTCTTCAGCCTCAAACTACACTGTTAGCTACTCTGGGTCCCAGGTTTGCCAGCTCACCCTGCAGATCTTTGGACTTGTGAGCCTCCATAATTGCATGAGCCAATTCCTTACACTAAATCTTTATACTAAAAAAATTATTTTTCATATATTCTATTGGTCTTTTTCTCTGGTCAACCCTGACTAATACACCTTCTCAGAGCATCGAATCAAAGGGGCATAATGTCCATGTGTTATCACTGGAGCTGTTAACCTTGACCACGTCTCAGGGGTCGTGCCTGTGAGGTTTTGCCACTGTAACAGGACTATTTTTCCTTTTTGCAATTAATAATCTTGGGAGAAAATATTTTGAGACTTTATAAATATCCTGTTTCTCCACAAACTTTGGCCCTCTGATTTTAGCATCCATTAGTGGATGTTATCTGAAACAATTACTACTGTAGCATTTGGCTAATCAAGATTTTTTATTATCTCATTTCTTCTACATGTATTGATTAGAATTCTATGGTTCACTTCATCCCTCATTTATTAATGTATTCAATTATTTACTTAAGTATACACTTTCAAATAATTATTTTATTCTATGCTTATAATCCAGTACTCTCCTTGTTTACTCTGTTGCTCAAATTGTTTCAGCTTTCGCCTTCTGGACCTTGGTAGGAAGTGTTTTGTAAGCGGGAACTTGAATTTAGATTTGACTGTTTAGAAACAAACAAACCAAGATGAAGGCTCAAGTCTGTAGCCCTCCCAGGTTTCACCAAGTGGTCCCAGATCTCAGAGCCAGGGGGCTTAGCAAATGCAAAACACTAAGGGTGCCTCTGAAGAGCACTGAAGGAGGAGACTTGGGTGATGAGGCAACTCAAGCTTCATTTTCAGAAGCTGAACCACCCACTGGCTTTTGGTGGGGTGGACAGAGCGGCTGAGGAATACCTAAGCACCTATAACTCCTGTCAGTCTCCAGGATGGAATTGTGAATTGGAACCTCTGGTGAGGGCAAATAAAGGTTCAATATACCTGAAACGCTGGGAGGTGAGGGACCCAAGCTACATCAGGCTCCCTGAGGGATGCTCTAGCAGAGGGCAGCTTCCAAGCACCCAGACTACATCCCCGAGGGTGCGGAGCCCTCCTGACTGAGAGCGTGAGCCCACATCGCAACAGGGTGTGGAACATGGCCAGCCAATGAGACTGGGTGACTTCAGGGGCCCAGCGTGATTTCCCGGACCTCTGTGGCTGGAACTTCAAGCAGCAGAGACCAGTGAGAAAGTGTGAAGAGCCAGTGACCCAGCAGCCAGAGGGGAGGGGCCATGTGCACCTCAAGGAGGAGAGCCTGAGGCAGGAGCTGGCTGCGCTGAGGGCTGGGAAATAGTAATAGCTAGACCTGGGTGTTTCTAGAATCTGATCCTACCCCTCCTTGGTGGTTTGGGCAGCTCCTCCCCATGAGAAAGGCTATGTTGTGGATGCAAGAACCACTGGGGTACACCACAAAGATAATCAAAATTGAGTGGGGGAGTACTAAATCATGAATAACAAGAATGTTCTGGGGCCCTGAAGGATATTTACTCTTTATACCCCAGATGTGAGCATACAGTGATGATTGGTCAAAACCTTCAGTGACCCATTAACCCGAGGTTGCTTATCCTGACCTCTGAGCCTGACGTCTGGCACTTCCTACTTGTCTTCCACTTCTTATCATGAGACGCGACAGAAGGCTGACCAGGAGGCACCAGGATGCAACAAAAGTGAGAGTATGTGGAAGAGGACTGAGCATGTCGCCTAGGTCTCTCACCCCTATTTCCTCCCCCCTCCCCCCTTGGGACTGACTGAGGTGATGGCTGGGCGAGGAGAGGGAAGGGGGAGTGCAGAGAGCAAAGCCACACAGTTGTCCAGAGAGCACTAAATCAACATGGAATCTGAGCAGGATGGCCAGAATCCAAGCCTGAAGACTCAAGCCAAACTGAGAGAACAAGCAAGCTGCAGCGCTGCAACACGCTGGGTTCGGTACGCAGGGGAACCAAGGGAAGAAGAGAAAAGCAGAGAGTAATAGGGATCTTGAAAGTCCCACTGGAGGGCAGAACCACATACCAGTGCAACTGAGGAAGCCCTCCCGGTCCAGGGCTGTCTGCCAGCTGCCTGGCGCTCAGCCTCCTTGGGGACGATGTGTGAGAGGTCACAGCAGACTTTCTCCAGGTCCAGGCAAGACAAGCCAAGGTGCACCTAGCACAAACACTCTCCCTACTTTAAACATGCTGGGTGCTCAACACACCTCCATCCCTCATCCCATCCATCCTGTCCCAAATGACTTCCACTCATCTAACCTAACCCTTCCCTGAACATTCAGATCAAGTACCTGTTCCTCCCCTCCGTGACCAATACCCATGCTGTCCCAGTGCACTGGCACCTCTCGGGGCCCTCTCCTCTGCTGGGCGCAACCACGGAGAGCACTCTGCTGAAAGGATGGTCGGGGTGGCAGCGGCCGCAGCGGCAGCACATACCCTCGGGTCCCACCTACCGAATCAGAAGGTCCGAGAGCGGGACCAGAGAATCTGTTTTGACAAGCTTTCGGGTCAATGTTTCTCAAACTTTACAGGCAAAAAATCACCGGGAAAGCCTGCCGTTCTTGGGTCACACACTGAGCAGCCCTCTTCCTGGTGATTCTCATGATCGCTGAAGCTCCAGAAGCATCAGTCTAGGCTAGAATAAATCCGTGGTCTTAAATTTGAACATGCATCATAATCACCTGGAGGGCTTTCCGAAAACCCTAACTGATGCCCCGACCCTATGCCAAGAGTTTCTAAATCTCTAGGTGTGGTGTGGGACCCACGGATTAGCATTTCCAATGAGATCTCACGGAAGGTTGATTTATGTCCTGTCCAAGGACCACACTTTGAGAACCAGTGAACTAGATCTCCCATCAGGTAACTGACACATACTATCTCAGTCTTATTGATGGGGATGTCCTATCTCGAGTAGTTTTTAAGCCCCTTGAGGAGAGTAGCCTTCTGTTTTACCTTTATGTCCATGTGGTACCTAACAGCATAGAAACCATCAATGAGGGTGAAGAGAGCCTTAACTATGTTTGATCTCTGTCCTTCCTTGGAATGGAGAGCTATTGTAAGAATTAAAAGATATACTGGAAATAATGTGAAAGCACTTTGCAAACTAGAAGGTGCTATTCTAACATAAGGTAATTTATACTCACCACCGATAATCAAAACAAGCGCTGCCTGTGGAGAGCAGCAGTCCAACATCCCTCCCAGCGTAGGAATCCCTTTTCCCACTTCCCTACGATATATTCCTCAACCCCGACCCCCCGAGGGACTTCTCCATTACTTCTTGGGCAGGGCAAACTATTCTATGGTTACATAGCTCCCGATACTGAGACAAAACATGTCCCCTCAGAACTTCCACCATCGATCCCAGCTCTTTCCTCTGGAATCACACAAAGAATTCATGGCTACATTTCCTGTTCCTAGGAAAGTAAGTCTCCACTGACATACTTCTAAGTAAAACTCGATTACTTGTTTTCACATATAGCACTGTGGGAGAATGGGTAGAAAGGCTATTTCAGAGCACTGAAACTGCCACAGAAATGAACCTCTGCACCGCACCTGCTTCCTCTGTCACTAACTCTGATCCCAGAATTTGTCCCCATCAGCACCACTGATGCCACGCAGCTAAATTTTCTAGTGTTGTATGTGGCGAAAGATAAAAGACTGGCTTTGCTAGAAAATTTAAGTTCAAGAGAGACATTAAGGAAAAATCATATTTTCAAGCACTCTGTTTTTCTATTAACCTAAGAAGTAAAGAGTATTTGTGTCTTTCCACCTACACAGAGTTCTCTATACGAGAGCACGGGTGTGAATTATAAGCAGATAATTTCAGCATCAGTGTGGACACCATTCATGCTTCTAATTGTTCCTCTCGCCTTTAATTAACTGAGAATTTAAGAAAAATTGAGAAACAAAGATTTCAAGTATGTTCCCCAAGGGTAGAACAGGTAATCTTGCCAGTCGACCTTCAAAGAACACACTCACTCGTTAAGTTTTTTCTTCATGTGAATCTCCCAAAGCTACTGTAAAAAGTGAAATCTACTTTCTGTTCTCTCTTATACTCCTGATCAGACTCTCTTTAGAGAGCTCTTGTCCACATTCCCAGCACACTCTGAAATTGCTGAGTATGTGATCCTTTCAGATATGGGGTGGGGACGGGAGCAGCTATTTTATGTGAGGTTATTAATGGTCCATATGGGTAAATCTCAGAATTAAAATCACCAACTTTGACAACTTTCTGACTTCTACTTGTTGGATCAATTGTCTCACACTCTAAGAAAAGATAAAGGTGGGTGAAGGGCTAACAGAAGAAGCCCCAAAGTTTAATCTCTCCTCAGATTTCATCATGGAAACCAACTAGATATTCCTGCAATTTTCTGTAAGACTCTTTGAAAGAACCTACAAGAGGGAATTTTTTTTTTCCAGCTTGTATGGACTATCCCAACCCCTTCCCCGCTGACCATTAAAACTAATCATCTCACTCCTTGCTCCCAGTCTTCTCTTTGACATCCTGGCTCTTAAAACTCCCTATGATGAGGTGGACAGGTGCAGACATACCCCACTACAACAGACAAGTTGAGCTTGCTCCTCTGTACTTCAGTCCCCCTGAGCACCTTCTGAACTCCACTCAAAGCATCCATGGGCATATATTGTAATTTTAGAAAATTTTGCAGCAGTTGTGGAAAAATTTCACACACAAGATATCTAGATTAGGAAAGCATTCTGAAGAGGAGGCAAATGCGTACTCAGACTCATGTATTAGTGTAATTAGTATCATGAAATAGCAGCCCCTGGAAGTCTTAAAGAAATGCATCTCTAAGGATGCTGCAGTGATACTAACTCACTGGCAATCGGCCTTCTTCTTATTTGTCTCTCTTTCTGAAGTTGCTGCAATATTGTTACTTCTCAGTCTGACTACATAATTGACTCGAATGGTGAGATTTAAGGGGTATGAAAGTTATACGGGGTTCCCCAGTTTCACTTTCCCAAACACACCTTCTGAGAGTAAAGAACAGAGAGCACTCAAGTCAAAGTACATTCCAGGGGAAGTTCTTCCCTTAACTTCGTTTCTGTCTTGGCTGTCCTATATTTGGGCGATCAGAGGAACCAGCTGTCCTCTCTTTTTTCAGTAAAGACTGTCTGGTGGCCCCCAGAGTCTGGTTTAGTTAATGAAACAACACATCAGACGGAACTCAATGTCATGTTGAAATTTAAGTTCAAACCCTCTTATAAGAAACTTCTCCTTCCTTTAAGAAACCTGAATAGTAATAGATCCGAATGGGAGGCTGGGTGTTTGGGCGTCAGGGCCGTGGAAGCCGACTCCACAGTCCCAAAGGATTTTTCTTCATTTTATGGATCCCAGGATCTTCATCCACTTTCAAACATCTGAACCATCATCAAGAACTGTAAATAGTTTCAACCATCAGGACTGTTTAGGGCCTGCCCGGAGTCCTAAACAAGGTGGGCCTTGCTTATTTACTCAAGATACAGCTCCCTTGGAAAGAAATCCAACCTCATTTTTAAACTGCTATCAACCTCATTTTAAAAAATGGAAATCCTAGAGCTTCTCAAATGATATACCCAAGAGTATGCTGGGCATCTCAGCAAAATTCTGCGTGCTGCCTCTTTTCAAATGCAGGACTTTTTTTATCTCCTACTCTGTGGGAGGACTTGTTTCTTCCCTACTGAAAGCCCTTGTCCATGCACCCTGACTATTCCGTGGTTACGAATGTCCCCTGTAACTCCCCCTGAGCAGAGCACTTCCTCAAGGATCTGTGAATCCAGAAACAGGAACCTCTTGTGTGCCAGTTTCCATAATCCTGGAACAGATTTCTTCACAGCTAAAATGAGAATACTCCTGCTAGAATCAGAACAGGTAATAATAGTCATCTCTTGAGAGACTGAAAGATAAGATCCTACTTCTAAATAATGTCAAACGTTTTGTCCAAATAACCTGAGGCAACTGAGATCCGGTGCCCCCCACCCATCTTAAGAGAAGAACTTCCTCTGCCCACAACCTGGCTTTACTCTTCACGCTCAACAGCAGCTTACGGAGGCACCGACTGGGATCCATGGGGTTGCAGCTATGCAGGTATATTAGCCACTGCTAGCTGTGTAACAGATTACCCCAAAACTCAGGAGCTTAAACAACAAACATTTATTACCTCGCAGTTTCAGTGGGTCAAGATTTTATGCGGTCTTAGCTGGGTGCCCCTGGGTCAGTGTCTTCAAGATGTCACCCAGGGTTGCAGTTATCTCAAGGTCTGACTCGGTAGGACCTGTTTCCCAGACTCATTTAGGTCCTCACTGGCTCTTGGTCAGAGATATTAGTTTCTTGCCAGGTAGACTCTCCACTGAGCAACTCACAACAGAGCTCTCTTTCATTAGAGCAGGTGAGGGAAAAAGCAAGGGCCAGAGAGAGGATGCCCAAGGTGGAAGCTACTGCCTTTTGGTAACCTAATCTTGGAAGGGACATCTCATCGCTTCTGTTATAGTCTGTTAGAAGCAAATCAGTATGTCTGGGGGAGGGGATTGCACGAGAAGATGAGCTCTAGGAGGTGGGGTCGTTGGCTGCATACTAGAGGAGGAAAACACCGGGGTTACATTCAAAAGTATTTGGAGGTTAAATATCTTGCTATCTGGATATTCTTTAAAATACATCCATACACACATCTGCCAAAAAAAAAAAAAATTTTGAAAAAACTGTGAGAAAATGTTAACAGCTTTAAAATCGAGGTGATAGTTATAAAGCTGTTCATTGGACTACTATTCCACTTTTCTATCTGTTTGAAAAAATTTCATTATAAAAATCAAAACCAAATGATCTTGTTCACTAATAATGGGTCAAGGAAAAAAATGTATCAGCTTTGTTCAATCTTAAATTGTAACATTTGGCAGCCATCCCCCAATGTTTAAATGGACAATGCTAAATCATCCTCACCTAACAGGTGAAATGAGCTCAACTATTTGGGGCTTGTTGGTACCTGGATGCTCGAACAGTCTCATCAGAATTGTTCCCTTGTGATTTTGTCTAAATCGTAAAATCTGGGAAAGGAATCACACTATGATGAGCTCCACTTGCACGCTAAGACTATATCCCCGAGTACTCATCTCAGTGCCCAGCACACAGGAGGGAATAAACATATTTTTCGGTGAATGGCAACTACTTTGTAACACCCCGCCCTTAAATCTTTTAAGCCAAAATTACCCTTCACAATACTAGACGGTCTAGGACTGCAGGATGCAGAACTCTGGGGGTCGTCCAGGGGCTTGTACAGGTATTTGAGCTAATAGTTCGCGAAGAACTATCCTGGCCTCGCCCCACGCGCAGCAGCTCACCTTCCACAAAGGCAAGATGGCTTTCTAGCCTGGCAGCACAGCAAGTCGGCCCTTACGTTCTCCTCTCAGAATGTCCAAGGATGGACACCTAAGGCGAGGCGAGTTCTCTTTATCATTTAACAAAACGGAAGAGCTATACCTCCGGCAGTCACCAAAGAACTAAATGTAAAAGAGTTGACTTGGGACTAGCCGAAGCTTGCCTCAACTCCTTCCTGAAAAACATAACAAACCGGAAAGCGGGTCGAAGAGCTACCTGTGCAACAGTTGGAGGGCAAGTTATCAAAACCTCTAAGTTCTCTAAGCTCCACCCCTAAAATAAATTATATCAGAAAAAAGGCCTTGGAATTATATTAAAGTAGTCCCCAAACAAATGCCTTTGAAGCTGCAATTCAATGTTAAACCTTCAGCTTTTAATAAGATAATATTTGACAAATGTTTATATTCAAAAGCATTGTCCATAAGGAAATCCAATCTCCCTTATGTAACATCCATAGAAGAATTTCTTCCTAGAATTCAGGACCAAAAAAAATTTTTTGTCCCAACTGAAGGACCTGTGTGTTTCCTTTTCCTAGAAAATAAACACAGACCTGCCCCATAGATTTCCCATTTCATCATGGTAGCCAAAACACTCAAAGTTATATTGTGCCCAATTACAGAAATACTCATTCCAAAAACATGATTCTTTTTCCTAAATTAGTTTCTAAAATTTTTGTATTAATGTTGAATATATCATATTGCCCTGTCTTACATGTGGGTTGCCTCAAATACCTTTTGGAAGTTAGTACTCATTAAGCAAATAGTTCTTAAGGGCCTACTATTTACCAGGCCTCCTGTTAGGTACCAGGGTTAGAGCCAATTACTTCAAAATGACAATGTCCACAGGCAAGGCTGGGGCAAAGATGGGGGAGGGGGGGAGCACTGGAAGAGCCCAGACAAGTACAATGTAGTGCTTTCATGATGGAAGTAAAACACCCAAGTGTAGCCCCATGGGGTTGGAGGAGTTTGAGGAGAATATTCAGAAGTTTTCAGGTAATCGGAAGTCAGTCCTGAGGCTGTGACATTCAGCAAGGCAACGGGGGCCTGTGCGAAGGCCCGGAGCTGAAAGCAGCACAGTGGGCTTCAGGAATCCAAAGGCAGACCGTGCGTGGTAGGAATCGAGGTGTGCGTGGGGGAGAAGGGGAAAATGAGGAGAGAGATGTGAGTAGAATACAGTTTGTGAAGCAAAGGGAGTTTGGATTTTCGTCTAAAACAATTGGGAGCCTACACTCCTGATCTGCATTTTAGATTAACCACTCTACTGGAATTAAAAAGCAAAACTGGAGGCTGGGACACCAGCTAAAAAGCTGTGGCAAAATCCAGATATGCGACATTGGGTGCCTCTACTATGGCCGGGGGGCAGAGAGGAGGAGGGAGACTAAGGTATTTGGCAGGAACCCCGGAGATGCTTATATCCACTCACTCAGAAAGCAAGCACTCACTGAGCATCCGGTTCTAGAGACAGGCTCCCGGGTCCAAGCCTGACCCCACTGCTCACCAGCCATGTGATCAGAGGCAGGTTAGTTAACCGTTATGTACAGTACTTCAGTTTCCTCATTTAAAACCAGGCACAATAATACCAATGATGATGATGTTGATAATAATAACAATGGCCTCACACGGCTTTAGTGAGAATTACTGAGAATAGTTTCTAGCTCATTTAGTTTTCCAAAACCTTATGAGAATAAGTATTGTTATTACATTACCAGAAGGATATATATATATGTATACATATATGTATATATTATACAAATATATAGTAGGTGTTTCACTTACATATACATATGTCACATGTGTTATATATTCTATAATTTATTATACTGTATTTATATAATCAATGTATAATATATATCATGTATATTATTATGAAAGTATATATTATATCACCATATGAGGGTGCTATATATTGTACTACTATGTGTAAAGGCACATTGGAAATGCTTCATAAATGTCAGCTCTCATCAATATTATTTTGATTATAGGCAAAAAAACAACTCTGGGTATTTGCGATACAGGGACTAACAGAACAAAGTCATTGTTCTTGTGGAGTCTACCTCACATGGAGAGACAATAAACAAATCAATCAATCAATATGAAAGCTTTTTAGCTGGGGACGTGCTGTGCAGAGAATTACAGGAAGGTGATGTAACAGAGGGTTACCGACAGCCACATTAGACTGGGTGGAAAGGGAAGGCCTCTCTGTGGAGGTGATGCCTACACAAAGACATAAATGTCAAGAAGGATCTAGCAATGGAAAGACCTTGAGGAGGAGAATTTTAGGCAGTGCAGAGAAACAGCTAAAACAAATGCCCTAAGGTCATCAGTGGGTCTGTGAAGCTGAGAGAAGACCACAGTATTCGGCATACAGTAAGCAAGGGGTCAAGGTCAAGAAATGAGATTAGAAAGAAGGCAGGACCCGGGCAGTGTAGGGCTTTGAAAGCCAGGTGGAAGGTAATGGAGGAGGAGAGATCTAGGATGAGTTTTTGGCACCCAGCTGGAATAACTGAATGAACAGTCGTGCCATTCACCAGGAGAAGGTTACAGGACGGATGCTGGTTTGGTGGGAGGGTGAGGACTTCTGTTTCGGGATATGCTGAATTTAAGGTGGCTGTGGGACACCTCAGTGAAAATACAGAAAACAGCTGGATTCAGGAGATGAATGGGTGGTGGGGGGTGTGGGGGGAATAATGAGAGTCGTCAAGGTTTAAGAAGCCTGAAAAGGAAAAGCAGATAAGAATGGTTAGAAATGGTTACGTATCCAATAAGATAAAGGCTAAAGAGTATTCAGCAATGATTTCTGGCTTCTCCTAGACCACTTTAGGTTTAAATCCAAGTTCCACCATTTGCTAACTAGGTGTCCCTGGATGTTACCTCTTTGAGCCTAAATTTCCCCACGGGTAGGATTATTGCGAGCAGTAAATGAACTAATGCATGAAAACTTAGTGCCTACATGTGTTAGTAGATTACACCCACCAACCAGGGCATCACCTGAAGTAGCAGGAGACTGAGCCTCCTCGGGGATGCCTGGAATCTGCAGAGTGGAAGATGGGGAAGAGAAAGCCCGAATCCTTTGTACTTCGATCGCCAAAGAAGCCTCATTTTCATTAGCCTTACATCAGGGAGGAGATTTCTCAAAGTCTCTCCCTGAAGTAGAAGCTTACTTCCAAAAGGCGAAAATTAAAAAAAAAAAAAAAAAAAAAAGAACTAAAATAAAAGGCTTTCAGATGGATCTGGTGATAGGCAGGGTGTTCTTCACCCTTTCACAGATAACGGGGGCGGCGCTGGAGTCAGGGTGCAGTGACTCAAGTAAATGAGAGACAGGTGAAGAACGTGGTTACTGCCACATTTCGAATAAGCTTCTGTGTGAAGGGAAGGCAAGAGATAGGACAGAACTGGAGTGATATTTATTTATTTATTATTATTTTTTAATCCTCAGCCAAGGATATGTTTTCTGATTTGCAAGAAAAAGGAAGGGACCGAGGGGGAGAGAGAGGCGGGGGGAAACATCAATGTGAGGAGGAAATATGGATCGGTTGCCTCCCATATGTACCCCCAGTGGGGATCGAACCCACAACCTAGATACATACCCTGATCAGGGATTGAACCCTCAACCTTTTGGTGCACAGGACAACACTCTAACCATCTGAGCAACCCGGCCAGGGCTGAAATGCTATTTTTCAAGATGGGAAAGCCTTAACACTGTAAGTAGAAGGAGCCTATAAAGAAATAAAGGTTGAAGAGATGAGAGAGAATTTGGCCTCCAGCTGCTGAAGAGAGGTACGGGTGGACGGGCTGGGACTCAGCAGAGAGGAGAGAGAGGCCGACCAAGCTAAAGGAGCTCACTGGAGCGCTGCCGGATGACGGAGGTGGAAGACTGGCCCGAGGGCTGAAGGACATCGAAGGAGAGAGTGGCGCCCATGGTCTCAGGCTGGCCTGAGTGAGAGGAGAATCAGTGTAAGAAGGGACTAATAAAAGGGCAAGTGGAGGGAAGGTGAACAAGAAAGAAGCTTGAGATCTGGAGGCAGTCAGTGATCAAGTGAGGGAGTGAGAAGGTGTAAGAGCGAGCATGCTGGCAGGTGCGGGGGCCCGGTCAGCTGTCGGACAGCCCCGTGTTGTCTGAGCCTGGAGCTGGCCTATGGCAGAAGGCGGCTCAAGCAGAGGTCACTGCAGGGATGTGGTGCAAGGCCGTGCGGGTTGGCCAAAAGGTCCGCACAAGCACTGTGAATGCCTGCGGGGGGTGGGATTGAAGAGGATGACCGTTCGCATACATTGAAGATTCCAAGTAAGACAGAGAAAATATTTGCCTCAAATGTCACTCAGAGACTAAAGCTATGAGATATAAATAGATCAATCACATTTTAAAGAAAACTGCAAGATTCAATTTAAAAATGTACAAAAGATTAGAACACTAATTCACATAAGAACATAATTAGGAAAAAATCAAAACAAAATATGTTTCTTACAAGTGTTTGAAGAATCAGAAAACAAAATAACCTTAAGACAACAGTTCATAATGACAACAAACTCACAACTATCAACAACAGAACCTAAAAAAACATAAACGAACTAAGCAAACAGCTAGAACAGGAACAGAATCACAGAAATGGAGATAGCATGGAGGGTTATCAGTGAGGAGGGGGAGAGGGGAGAATGGGGGAAAAGGTACAGGGAATAAGAAGCATAATTGGTAGGTACAAAATAGACAGGGGGAGGCTAAGAATAGTATAGGAAATGGAGAAGCCAAAGAGCTTATATGAAAGACCCATGGACATGAACTAAGTGAGGGAATGCTGGTGGGGGGGGGGGTGTTCAAGGCAGAGGGGAATAAAGGGGAGAAAAAAAATGGGACAAGTATAATAGCATAATCAATAAAATATATATTTTTAAAAAGATAACAGTTTATAATGAATAAAGTGGTAAACTATTTTTCAGTAATAAGACCTGTTACTGATGAGCCTTCAAACTCAATCTTTTACTGGTTACTTGGTAACTCAGTACCTACTTCCCTTTTGGAAAACCATGGCAATGTTACAAACAGACTTAATGTTCATAACCTTTCACCCAAGGATTTCACTCCTATGAGTGTACCTCAAGTAAATGATTCCTCAAAAGTAAAGCATGAAGATATTTAATTTAGAGTTATCTATTAAAAAAATACAGCTGAGTCTAAGAGAATTAATACTTTCCAACATAATAAAATATTATGCAGCTTTTAAAAAGATGAATTTCTGAAATATGTCAAAAAGAAAAATGTTTAGTTTGATTTAAAAATGAATGGAGTACAAACAGCTGTATACATCAAAAATAAAGTTTATTAAAAATATGCATGTGGAAGATACAGGGAAATAGAAAATAGCTACTGAGTTAAGTGACAGAATTACGGAACATATATCTAAGTTCTTTCTGAATTTTTATGTATTGATTATAGTTTTTTCAATACAAACTGAATAATGTTAATAAATATAAATATGTTGTTGGGGTCACTAAGGACTGAACGATTGACTTAATGTATTAGGACACATCAGGTCATCATACATCTGTAATTCCTCCCTGAGCTGGGAAGTCTGCTCGATGAATTTCATCCATCAGGCAAATCAGCCAACAGACTACAGATAGGGAGGGCTTCCACACCCGGCACCCAGGAAGGAACTGGTCCTCGTTCTGTGCCAGTCCAATGCATAAACACGTACGAGACGTGTACTGATAAAGATTTAAAAACCTGTTGTCTACATGATGCTATCCTATATTTTTTCTTTTCTTTTATTCTAATCATTCAGGAATTGGAATGCTGAAAATTTAAGCACAAAGTCAAAGTCACTATTCTCAGAGGAAGACACAGCTAGAATGCCCCCAGGATAAAATAGAGACTAGATCACTTTGGACAGAATTATGCCAACCAATTTGTGTTAATAAATAAGCCACAAAGATATCTCAGAACTCAGTACTGATTAGCATTTAATTTTATTCTGCTAATGGTAATTTTTATATTTTCATGAGTAATCAACATATTTTCAGCAACTGAGAAAGCAACGACGACGATGGGAGCGAGCCCCAGCTCCGGCCTGACGCTGTCTCGTCCCCGAACGGCTGCAAACACTGTAATAAGAGCGGGGCCTGTCCCCACCCGTCCCTGGCGAGCAGAGGGTTTCCAGGCCCCCAGGCCATCCATTCCTCCCTCAGGAAGTCTGGAGTGGACAGGATGCTTGAAAAGAAGAGTCGATGCTTTCTGAGTGCCTGATCTAATGGTCCCCCCCATTAGTGAGGATCGAGCAACTTAGAGATACTGAGTAATATGCAAAGACCTCTCAGAGCAAATCCCTTCCACTTCAGGAGGTCAGTACAGGACTCCGGCATGAACCTGTAAAAAGCTAAGGCTCCCACTGGAAAACAATCAATAAAGGTAAAAATAGAACGTATGGTTTCCAAGTCAAATTATTACTATCCTTGAATGATTTTAAGGAAACACCAAGGCAAACAGACAGCAGCTGTACAGGAGAGGAAGAAAAGCACTGTCATTAGCTAAGCGGCCTGAGAACCAGTTTCCAGCCGCTCTGACCCTCACTTGGCTTTCTCACCTGTGAGGTAACTTGCTCTATGAGGCGCCACAAGACTACAACATCTCAAGATGCAGTTAGAAAGGGGGTCTAAGATTTACCCACACAAAAATTCTGCAGACTACATAATAGGTTTTTGACACAGAAACCAGGAAGGACTGGGCTGAGTACCATGCAAACAGACCCAACCAGGGTTACCCTCTCAACAAAACTGTATAGTAGGCCTGCTCTGTTCTGAATTTTATCACCTCCCTTATAAAGACTACAATTTTCCCCTTTTCATACCTGTTCGAACCAAGGCACCGTCTCCTCCAATGGCCCCTTCCCTGACTCTTCATCCACCGTCCTCCTCCCAGCACCCTGGCCGGCCCTCCGCCCTCCCCCTGCCTTATATTAGAAAACAAACACTTCAAATCACCTGCTGGGTTTTAAAAAGCACCTTCCTGGGCCCCACACCACTCCCAGAGACTCTGAGTTCCGTGGCCTGGTACAGGGCCTGTGCGGCTGTGTTCTAAAAGCACCGCACCGAGGTGATGCTGTTGAGCAATCAGCACTGAGAGCCACTGTTCCAGACAGGTCATTTGGAAAGGTCCTAGAATCTGCATTAGGAAACACTGCTTTGAGGTTCCAGAACATTCCTCGTAATTGTCTATTACTTTCTTCTTTATCTGTGGATTTCATCTCTCTAGCTAGATTGATGGGCATAATTACTTCAGTGTCTTTATTCTCCTCCTCAGCCCTCTGTTCACAATTACTCAACATATGCTAACTGTGCTACAATGTGCATAGATAGAACCTAATGTTTCTCGTCCTTTTCTACTGCCTGGGCCTGACGGGTTCGCCTCGTCACCCGCAGGCAGGCCTGGTGTGTGTGGCTGCCGCGTTCCAGGTGGCTCCCGGCCTAGGTCTAAGGGCCGAATGTGAATGCAGTGCTGTTTGCACGATGCGATTAAACAGCGTAGGAAGAGTGGCTATTAAGATGGCCTATTCCCAAGCTCCTTAAAAACAGAAACAAGTTTGCTAGTGTCCAAAG
This sequence comes from Mormoops blainvillei, assembly GCA_004026545.1. Lineage (NCBI taxonomy): Eukaryota > Metazoa > Chordata > Mammalia > Chiroptera > Mormoopidae > Mormoops > Mormoops blainvillei. Next base: position 2,666 of record PVJD01011989.1, on the reverse strand, counting down.
CCTTTGAGTAAAAATAACTTTAAAAGAAGTGGAAGATTAGAAGAGAGATTTATTAGAAACTGACTTGTTCAAAAGTAGACTTAATAACGAAAGATAGAGAGGAAACTTGGACCACTGAAAGCACTGTGCCTTCAGAAGACATGAGTAGCCACCTAAACATAAATCGCAATCCAAGAGATCAACCAAAAGGAGTGACTGGACCTCCGCTTTGGCCTTTGCCTCGTTTTATAACTCAGAAAACCGTCTTTGCGCCTCTCCAGGGAATGAATATAAAAATCATGAAACCATCAGAACTGGGAGGACCCCAGAGACCACGTCTGTAGTTAAACATCTCCTGGTCTGTAAAAAGACTCCTTAGCTCTCCTATCCGTCAACCTCACTTTGGGGAAATTCCAAAGAGGTCTGCTCTGACCACGCAGGACAAGCCCTTCCAAGTCTGGGCGGGTCTGTTTAAAGTGCTGCCTGACCCTGAGTTGTAATCCATCGTCATTTTCCCACATACATGCTCCAGCCTCCTCTCCGTCCTCCTCTCCCCAAATATGTTCATCATCTGCAGCAACCGAAGTCGCCATCCACTTTCAACGTTAAAAAAAAACAAACTAGCATATGACCCATATATCTTCACTTCTCCTGAGTATCCAGCCCCCAGATAAAGTTATTCTGAGACTAAGTATCTCACTAACCACCCTTCTCTGGATACGCCCTAGTTTGGCCAAGTTCTTTTTAAAAGATGGATCACAGTCGTTGCTGATGTGGCTCAGTGGATTGAGCACCAGCCTGCAAACTCGAAAGGTCACCAGTTAAATTCCGATCGGGGCACATGCCTGGGTTGTGAGCCAGGTCCTCAGCTGGGGGGGGCGGGGTGTGTGAGAGGCAACCAATATATCTCTCAAACACTGTTTCTCTCCCTCTCTTTCTCCTCCTTCCCCTATCTCTAAAAGTAAATAAATAAAATCTTTAAAAAAAAAAAAGGTTTAAAAAGTGGATCCCAGAAACGGAATACGCACCTCTCGGTTCAACAAAGAATTGTTGGCCACCTAATGTGTGCCAGGCACAGAAATGAATCCAGCAGACCCGGAGCAAAGGCCAGCTGAGGAGACAGCCAAACGAAATCACCGAGAGAAGGTTCAGGGAGGCAGGGAGTGCTCTGAGGAGAAAGCAGCAGGGGCCTGGGAACAGGGAACAAGTTTGCCTGACACACTCTGGAAGAAAGTGGCAGAAAGGACACTATGCTCTGTTTAAACAGGCTAGGGTTTTATCAGCTACCTCAGCAGCCCATCACACTCGTGACATACTGAGATTAAAATCAACTAAAATCGTAAGTCTTTTTCACATGACTCTTTTCATCCTAGATTTGTGCAATTCAATTTGGTGACCTGGTACAGAATTTGACACATCCCTATTAGGTTTCCTCTTGTTAAGATTGAAAGTTTTGATTCCTGGTTTTCCTGTCCCATATTTTAGCTATCCTTCAACCCAGAGCCATTCAAAAACCATCACATATGCCTTTGAAGTTGCCAACAGGACATCAAGAAAAGTCAAGAGCAGAGTCCCTGGAGAGTTCTCTTTGGGTTGTATCAATCCATTAATCGGCACTGTGAGGATACAGTCACTCAACCAGCCACAAATCCACAATTAATCCAGGGACTTTCAAACTTTTTATTTGGTAGGGGAAGTTGTCTGTCAAACAAAAAAACGCAGATTTCCAACATACAGGGTGGGGCAAAAGTAGGTTTACAGTTGCATATGAAACAGAGTTTACACCTGAATTACTATTTATTAATTACTGTACTATTTTCCACACAAACAACTGTAAACCTACTTTTGTCCCACCCTGTATAAACAGATAACAGAGGAGCTGCTACAGGTGAAGCAAGAGTGGAGACGGCCCTCTCCTCCCTCCTAGAGCACTCAACGAGCTTTGCTGTCACATCCATGGAGCCCCCTTTAAACCAGCTGTCTCACCCACAATATCATGAGAGATGGGATCCAGTGGTTTGAAGAAATCAAGAGATGATCTATCTAACCAGTAAGTCCAGCAAGTGAAGGCAGAGTGGTCACTTTTTGGTATGGTTTATTCACTATAAACCAATGACAGTCCTTCATGAAAACTATCTACTTAATAATTCATTTTAGTACATTATTTCACTATCAGCTTCTATTTCTCCCTCCCCTTTTAGAAACTGGGACAATTTCCCATCCCTATCTTCTGACATTTCCCCTACCCTTCCCATTTCTGAAAGACTACAATCAGAGTTCCAAGATCACACGGGAAATTTTCCACATACTAGGACCTGGGCACCACTAGATTACAGGCTTCTTGAAGGTAGAGACCATTCTCATTCATCTTTGTTTCCCAAGAGTCTAGCCTAGCACCTGGTATATAACTAATACAAAATTAATGTTTAAATAATTAGTTTACTTATTAGTCTGTTAGTTGTTTAAAAATATTGAAGTGCTCTCTGGCAACCTTCTCACCTAGTTTGTGTTTCAATTCTTACCTATCTAGAAGCAAATTATTAGTTGAGTGTTTTGACTTTTTCCTTGTTGTCATTTAACTTTGAACCCTTAAAAACAAACAAACAAAAAACCCTGTAGACGTCCCACTGCTCTCAACCTCCTCACACCACAGCTCACTGCTTAGCTCTTTAGAACATCCTTTGTAG
>PVJD01011988.1:0-42627 GCA_004026545.1 Mormoops blainvillei | reverse complement strand
AAAATGGCAGATCTTATACTTGACTGGTGACTGATCATATGGAGAGAGAGTGTGATAAGAAAGAAATCCTAACAGAATGAATTCCAGGCGTCTGTTACCAGGCGGTATATAGAGAGAGGAGGTGCAGTGCAGGGAGGGTTCCTGTTTGGACAAGAGGTTTAGGATCCTATGGGGCATCTAAGTGGCATCTAGCACGAAATAGAAATAAATTTGGTCTGGAACTCTTTTTTTTTTTTTTTTTTTTTTAATACCATAGGTGGTGTGACAGGCAGGGCCTGGAACTCTTAAGAAGGCTTTAGAAGGAAATGAAAGGCAGAGAAGGGTATCCTGGGGCCAGGGGGTCCTTCCTTAACCTTAGGTCCAGCGTTGCGTGGTGGTTTCGTGTCCGGGTGGGCAAACTCCTGCCTGTGGGCAGAGCTGGCCCATGAGCTGCTTTTGTAAAGAAAAAGACGTTTCAGTAGAACAAAGCCACACCTGTTCGTTTGCATATGACCTCTGACTCATTTCCCACTGTAACAGCAGAGTGAAGTAAGTGTCAGACGAAAATCACGTGGTCTTGCCAGGCTGAAGTGTTTCCCATCTGGCCCTGTGGAGGGGCGCTCTGGTCTCGGGCCGCCCTCCTCAGCGCTCAGCCTGCAGCGACGAGCCTGGCTCCGGCCCGAGAGTGGCTCTGAGGCTCAGCATTTCCGCCGGGCCTCGGACACGCTGCTGCCGCTGATCCAAGGGCCACGCTGTCCAGCAGAAATGCAATGAGTGTGCCCAGATCATTTAGAAGTTTCTAGTGTCCACATTTAAAAAAGTAAAAAGAAATAGGTGACCGGACTGTAACAACATTTCACTCAATTGAGCCAAGATAGTATCATCTTACGTAACCAACATAAGCAAAGTGAGACATTTTACTTACCGTTTTTGGTACTAAGCCTTTGAAATCTGGTGTATAGTTTGCAGTTATGGCCCATCGCAGTCGGCGCCGGCCACAGTGGATGGGGATGGCGGCTGTCATACTGAACAGAGCCGGGCTGCCAGCTGTGCACCCACGGCTCCAGGTCTGTCTCTCCACCTGCAGAGTGAGAATAATGGAGGCACTACTGCACATGCTACGTTGTCTTCAGGATTCCGTGCGTGGGTGTATAAGGCCCGAGAACAGCCCACCTGGCCCCTCAGAGGCCATTATCGTGCTATTATCTTGATTCTGCCTGAGAAGCACTTTCTTTCCCGCCATTGAGGAGGTGCTGCTTCTGGCCCGCTGGGGCCCAGGGTGGAGTTAAGCCTACTCCTCAGTTCTCAGCTCATCGTTACCCCTTCCAGGCACTTTACTTTTCTTACGTTCTACAAGTATTGATTGAGCCTTCACTGTGTATCAGACCCTGAGCCAGGCACGGGGATACATTGTAGCAGAGAGGTTTACAAGGAACCATACAGAGTACACCAGGGGAGGTGAAAGTTCCAGGCGGGGGTAGACGTGGAAGCAGGTGCTTTGAGTTTTCAGTAGGAGGCCGGGTGGGCCTCCACCAGGGAGCCACTCACTGAGGGCCCGGAGACCAGCAGGGCTGGAGCAGCGTCAGTGGCAGAGAGAAATCAGATGTGGTCAGAGAGGTACAGAGGATTATTTTGTGTATCTTACAGGCCGTCTTGGAATCTTTGGCTCCTCCTTTGAGTGGAATAGAGAGCCAACTGGACTGGTTTTTGCCAAACAAGTGTCTGGATCTGAATTAGGTTTTTCAAGGCTGCCGTCCTGGCCGGGGACGGGGCCACCAGCCATCCCCGCGGGCTTTGAAGTGAGGGCTTGCTGGAATGTGATGCTTTTGGTGCCCAAACTAGGAAAGCCTCAGGCAACTGGGTATGATTGGTCAGCCTAAAACGAGACCAGTTTCATCTTTTGTCCTCTGTTCAAAGCCAGCTTGTGTTCCCCATAACATCCATTTTAATGTTGGATGGCTGAAATACACATATCCTCGCCTTATACTTCCATACGTGGCATTACGCTGCCGATCCCATTTCTTTAGGCATTCAACGCTGTTTTTAAGATCCACCATTTTGCTGTGCATGCCCCAAGTCCATTACCTCCCGGGCTGCACAGTGTTCAGTGGTGAGCATCTGTCGCCTTCGACTCGCCCGAGAGCTTGCCCGCCTCCAGCAACTCGCACAGCCCTGGACGGAGCAGCCTCCTGTGGGGCCCTCAGGGCCCAGGAGGGAGCCGCTTGGGGGACACTGGCTCCTGGACACACGCACCGCTGACTTCAAAGTGCTGCCAGTCAGCTCCCCGGTTTATGCAACCACCAGCAACACGTAAGTGACTGTCCCCATCGCACTGTCCACACTTCAACTTCCACAGTTCTGAGGGACACAAGGTAGCGGCGCTTTAATTTCATTTGCATTTCTCTGGCTTTCTCAGTTTGCCTCTTTTTCTTTCTTTTTTTAATAGAGGTTGTGTATTTATTACTGTCCGTACCCACTAAAGTGACTCTGTGAGCCAAGTTCTCAGTTTCACTTTTTTCTTCTATAGCTTCTTGTTAAGCATTTGGACTCTTTGAATCGCCTATTAATAGGTAGCAGGACAGAACCCCTTTCTCAGGCCGTCTTTCCCAGAGCTGGCGGACCCCGTAAAGCATAACCAGCCCTAATGGTTTCATGAGCCCTCATCCTCAGGACTAGAAAATTACTGGAAGCTCCCTCCAGGCGCAGAGCCTGCGGGACTTATGCAATAGGACGTACCAGACCCCAACCGGACTGGAGCTGCACCCGAAGATGACATCGAAACACGTTGCAGCCTACACAAGACCCACTGAAACACCCTGCTCTACAACCACCCCGATCACCCAATGGGAGCTCAAAGCCCGCACCCCTCAGGGCCGGTGCCAGTGCCGGTGTGTTTCTCTGTACCCAGCCCTTCCCTCTCTTGGGAAAGTAAAATAAAACTTCGCTCTCTGCATTTTCCTCTTTGTGAATTCTTTCACGGCCTGCATCACCGGCCACCCTAGCAATACCTATACCTCATTTTTCTTTTGGTTTCCTTTTTCTTGTGGATTTGCAAGAAATCTCGTATACTATTTATTAGTCCCTGTTCAGTTTTAGTCACTGCAAATACCTTCTCAGTCCGTCATTGTTGGCTTTGACTGTGATGGCTTTTGAATTTTTGATGTGGCTAAACCTAACCTTTCCCCCTACACTTGGTGCTTTTGGGGGCCAGGTTCCAAAAGTAACTAACTTTTAAGGACAATTTAGAGTGAATCAAATTCTGAAGCTATGCTTAAAATAAGGTCGACATACTGAAATTACTTTCTCTGTGCTGGCCTATTTTATGCTGCCCCTACTAATCACTACCTAATTCTGCGCCGCACCCCACCCCCCACCAACTTTTTTTCCCGACTGAATGGGTTAAGAAGTAAAGCACTTGAAATATATCCAATTCTCCTAAGTTTTTTTTCTAAATATAGCTTTAAAATGCAACACTCCCTTAATGAACTTTATGGTGGGAGGGAAGTAGACAGGTGACAGAGAGAGGCCGGGAATTCCATTTCACTGTTCACATCACAGCTCTATGTGGTTATAAAACTGCAATCTGGAGAAAGGACTGAGAATAAAATGTTTGTAAAATACTTGTTTTACAAACCATAGAGACCTAAAGAGGATTTGACAAAGAAGCTGGGTTTTTTAAAAAAGATTTTATTTCTTTTGAGAGAGAGAGGAAGGGACGGAGAAAGAAAGGGAGAGAGAAACATCGACCGGCTGCCTCCCATATGCACCCCCAACCAGGGACCTAGTGCGCAACCCAGGCCTGTGCCCTGACTGGGAATCGAACTGGCGACCTTTCGGTTTTGCGGGATGACGCTCAACCCACTGACCCACACCAGTCAGGCAGAAGCCAGGTTTTGATTACTCCAAACAAATATGAAGCATTATATGCTACAAAGTGTTTCTTCATTGGATTACTTATACCTATAGAAACACAGAAGGGTAGCATGCCACAGTCCTTGCTTGAGAAGGTTCAGGGATAGTACAGACACCCATGGACAGCAGGGCCACAGAAGGTTGAAGAGAATTTTAAAAAGGCATCTGAACCTTATTGAGAACAGCCAGGAAATTCCAGAAAATTCTCTTGTGCTGTCATGACCCCAGTAAAGGACGTTACAGGGTGAGTAGAGCGCATTCAACACTGAAGACCTTCAGCCCTCGGAATCTATAATCTAGGAAATAAAGCGTGTGCCAGGCGGAGCAGACAGACTCTCGGGAGGAGAAGGTGCTGCGTCTGGTTCCTGGAGTCGACGTCATGTCTTCACAGGCAGCAAGAGGATGATTCAGTTTTCAAAACAATGCCCACTTCCAACTGCTGATCATGGCGACAAAAAGGGGTCAAAGGTGGCAGCGAAACCACCAATTACAAACCCATGAGAAAAGCAAGAAAAGCCAGCGCGGGTACTGTCTGGAATTAGCACGATGGAGGAGGACGTCCCACTCTGGGGACCAGGATGACATTCTTGTCTTCTCACAGCCTGGCCACAAACTAACTTTTCCCGCCCCTTCTTTCAGGAGAACACACCAAAAATCTCCTTTCTCCTTTCTTTATTGAGTTTATGTATTTGAACGAGAAGCCTGTCTTTGGTGCCCGTCGCCATTATGTTCTGTGAGAGGCTTTCCGTGGTGCTCACAAAGCATGAACCCTTCTTGGGGCCCGGTTTTCTTGTTGGGGCTTCTCTGGGCCTCTTCCCCACAACGGGCCGTTGACAGAAGCCTTTAAGTGGCCGTGAAGTCTGGAGCCCAGATGCAATTCACCTGTCAAAGAGGATCAAGGGCGAAGGGCACGGACTGAAGGCCAAAGCCGCCCTAGTCCCTCCAGTGGCTGGTCCTAAGTCAGCCTTAATGGATATATTAACAGGAAGAGGATGTATCAGCACACCCAGTGGGGGGAGCTAACCTTGTTAAGAAACACAGGAAAATGCCTCAACAGATGAGCTAGGCTTTTAGGAGCAGGCGGGGGCCACAGCTGAGGCTGGCAGGCCCCCAGACCAGCTGCGGCAGGGAGGGCCCTTCGGGGAGTGAGTTTCACCCTGACCCTGAAGGTTAAAGGTTGCTCCTGTCTTTTTAGGGCCTTTCCATAAGCAGACAGCCTGACTCAGCTAGAGATGACAGTCACTCTTCTGCTCCCAGACCACAAGCCCCTCTGTGCAGCCATTCGCAGTTTAGGATCTCAAAAAAAGGATCCACTTGTGAAGTCATGGGGCACATGAAAATCGGTGAAAAACAAACCAACCAGAGTCACTGCCTTTCAGATGTCAACACGGGTAGCCGTTGGTAACAGGCACTTATTACTCAATCAAGTGGAGTAAAATTTAGGTGTCCTTAGATACCTTAGACACGTCCTTGCCCTCCAGCACAAAGTCTTGCGTTAAGACAGTTCGTGACCACTCGCCCCCGAGGCTGCCCACCGTCAGGGGCTGGCCCTGCACTTCGGCATTCACTCCACGCCTTGCTCCCCCGTCTTGTCCTCCTGCCGCTCACCTCACATGCATTTCTCAGGCTTTTATTTTTGTTATTCTTAACGGCTGGTCCCTTTCCCTCTCCGTCTGCTTCCATCATCTATTTTCAGCCCCTCCCTCCTCCACCAGGGAAACCTCTATTTATATAGTCCCAAACAGCTGAGAAAGCTCTAGCTTCTGAGTTATTAGTAACATTAGTAACAAGATTCATATTTCAATGGAAATAAGCCAATGGCTTTAAGCTTAGACTGAAATGACAAATGGTGTAATAGAAAGTCAACATTTTACTATTTATAGGAGAAAATACACAGAGGTTGGTTTTTTATTTTTTGCCTTTACATATAGTTAATAGGTATGGCCTCTATCGTGGGTACTGGCTTAAGGTCACGCCCCTGGGTAAGTATTTCCCCTTGGGGGACATCTGGCTTCTGGGCGCAGGAGAAACAGCCCCCTCGCCCCCACCCCACAGCACGCCCGGTGCTGCTTTGCCACACGCAGCTGATACAGCAAATGCACACAGTGTGGTCAGACTCAGACAGTTTATTTTACTGAGTTTAGAATCAAGTTTGACTACGCACTTTAACAGGTAACAAGATTCAAACATCCGAGAAAAATCTATTTAAATCACAAGAAAGCAGGCTCACACAAGCCTGTGGGCCACTGATGAACTTCCATTTTGATTCTCAACGCCCACCGATGTGCAAGGGTTAACAAGGTGGGGCTCCACCAATGGAAAGTGATGGGACACCACAGCCCCCCAAAGGTAATCATTCTTCCCTCAAATGGAAAACATCATTTAAATAAAACACATTTAAGCTCCCTTCGTTTTTTGTAATTACTAACTATAAAACATAAACTTCTTAACAGAACAAAGAATTCTCCTTGGTTGGTCACATCATTTATTATTGAAAAGGAAAATTCATTATCGTAAAAAAACAACACTGAAATAGAAATAAATACTAAATAATTTACTTGTAGGTAGTTTTGCTGCATTGCACATTACCACACAAAATCCTAAAGCGGATATTTTTTTTAAAGCTTGGAAAACATACTTGCCTTTTTGTGTTTCTTAGCTCAGTGATACGCATGCTTCTTATAAGGAAAACTATCCCATGTAGGCCTGAGTTTAGAATTTAAGTACCTGTTGATCTAGAGCTTGCCAACCCGAGTGCACATCACGGGTGGGGACAACGGGTGGTGAACAGATCTTCTCCGCCTCCAGGGTGGCCAGGAGGACCCACGGCAGTCTCTTCGGTGGCCCCCAGGATGGGGGTGCTGCCTAGAGCCAGCAGTGTAGGGTGAAAATGTGCAGAAGCCGCCGGCACAAAAACAGCGCGTCTGCACTTCTACCGCGGTTTCCCTAAGCGGACCGCTCGGACTCGGGCACATCCGCTGGGGGTCTGCGCAGGAGGACACGCGACGACGGGGCGGAGGCGCGGCCCACAGTGCGCCTCCGCTGAGACCTGGCGCGGACGTTCTCCTCTGGCAAGGCTTTCAGCAAGCCCTGCGTTTTCCTGCTAAGTATTCAGCTTACGGCCCTCGACAAGCCCTTGGGGACAGGAACTCCTCTGCACGAAGCTCCTCCCTGGCTTGTCTCTCCCATCCGCCCGCCCCGGCGCCACCGAGAGAGGCGCCCGGCTGCTTCTCCCCTGTGGTGTGAGGTGATGAAAAACAAGCCGAGATCTTGACACTGCAGATGTTTCAACACAGAGCAGCCGGCCCTCCTGAACAGCATTTCATAATTTTTTTGGGGGGGAGGGGGTGTTTCCTCGTTTATTAGAAAATAATCTAGAAGAAAAGTGAAGAAGTGAAATTCTGGTGCAGAAGCAAATTAAGATTGACGTTTGCTCACTTCTCTTGCCGTCTTTGTGCCGTGAATGGTAACCCCTTCCTGAATTAAGAGGATGTTACTGTGTGTCCTTTCTTGATCGACACCATTCACACAGGGGTCCACAAATGTCTTCTGTAAAGGGACACTCAGTAAGTAATTTAGGCTCTACACGCCAGTCTCCGTTGCATATTCTTTACTATTTTTGTCTCTATCCTTTATAAATTGAAACACCGTTCTCTGCTTAAGGGTCTTCTAGATTTTTCCTGTGGGCAAGTCTCTCCAACTTCCGCTGTAGGGAGTTCCTGGCGGGGGCACACGGGCACCGAAATGAGCAAGGCCAAAGGCTGCGGCGGCCTTTGGCCCCTGACCTGGGGATGTCCTCTAGGTGGGGGTGGGGCCTTGCAGAGGACTCGTACGTCGGGGGTAAAGCAGAGCTTCCCAGGCTGGTCTCCCCACCAGTGCAGACCTGGACCCAACGGGCCTCCTTTATTTGAAAGGTAGCTGTTTATGGCAGGAAGTCTTAACTAAGGCCTTTTTAAACCTGTGGCCGCGCTGGTTTATCCTTGTCTTGATTTTAAAGGCAAAATCGCATACTCAAGGCATTTAAAATTCTTCAGTCTGCAGTTCAGGGCCTTGCTGTTCCGAATGGCTAGTGGGAGAAACGCTAAAATGTAAACTTACTTCCTCTCCACCACTAATGCCACCCAGTCGACACGGCAGGCCCACCTGAGAATGTGAGCAGCAGGCCCCCTCGTCCTACATCCGGGTATGTGTGACACAGCTCGCTTGTGGCCGGGTCTTGGTAAGAACAGTGTTGGCCAGGGACCAAGGATGTACTACCTGGAGACCAGCGTCTCAGAAGCCGGCTCTTTCACAGGGACGTGTATCTCCTCCCTCTCCGAAACAAGCCTCGCCACATTAGTTGCTGTAACACCACACGGCTCCTCCAATCTTTCAGGTATGTGAGAGGCATATATAATACCAATAATTTGTAGTTCAGTGCATCGGGAGTAATCCCACACACAGAAAGGCTGCCAGTTCGATTCCAAGTCAGGGCGCATTCGAGAGGCAACCGACTTATGTTTCTCTCTTGCATCGATGTTTCTCTCCCTCTTCCCCCTCCATTCCCCTCTCTAAAAATAAATAAATAAAATCTTTAAAAAAATTTTTGTAATCTTTTCAATCATCAACATACGGTATTCCATAGTGGTAAGTAATTAATGAACAAAACAAAAACCCCACGTTTTCCCCCTTCGTTAAATAAGCGCTTCAAAACCTTAAATTCTTTCACTAATCAATACTTTTTTAAAAAGCAAATGACAGTTCTCAAAACATACATCTGCTACCAGCTAGACGCACCTAACTCTTCTGGGGTTAAACAGCGTGTGTGTGCTGCATGCACACCACACATACGTGTGCACACACACAAGTTCGTGCACAGAGAGAACTTAAAAAAAAAACACAACAGAATTTAGTTTGGTTCCAAACTAAATAGGTGAAAAACAACTGACCTCACATATGCAAATCCATGTCTTTTTTAGGTTTTTATTTAAAATATCAAACTTGTTTTCTTCAAAATGTGGGCCTCTTTTTGGTGTTAAACTCGGACCCTTCTCTCAGCATGAGTCACGGTGGGCTCTTCAGACTAAAACCGCTGAGACAATTTTTAATTGGGGGGAGGGTAACAACTTTAAGCTGGAAGACACTGGAGCACAGTTAAACAAGCAAAGATGCACAATTAAGAAACACGGATGTGCCTGTTGGCTGGCATTGGCTCAAATTCTAAGAACTTCAAAACCAGTGAAGCTTTACAAATTTTCCAGCTCATTCAAAAACAGAGTTCTAAGACCACTGAAAGATAAGATGAAGAAAGTGATTACCTGTGGTCAAAGGACAAGACAATGGTCATGGAGATTTTTCCAAATAAAATAAAATAAAAATGTAAATTCTGAAGTGTGTGTTTCTAAAAGAAAGAACACTGTATTCCTCATTCTCATTCATTAGCATTTTCACACACACACACACACACACACACACACACACACAGCGCGTTCTAGTTATTATTTCACATTTTTCAGGTCTTTTCACTATCAATTTAAAAATAGTTCCCTCTTGGTAAGTAGTTTTCTCTATTTTGGATATTACGTTTCTCTGTTTTGGATATAAAAGGTTTTCTTCTTTTTTAAATATTTATTTATTTTTAGATACGGGAAGGGAGAAAGAGAGGGAGAGAAACATCAATGTGTGATTGCCTCTTGAGCATCCCCCAATGGAGACCTGGCATGCAACCGAGGCATGTGCCCTGACTGGGAATTGAACCGGCAACCCATTGGTTCACAGGCTGGTGCTCAATCCACTGAGATATACCATCCAGGGCTGGATATAAAAGGTTTTGATTTTTTAAACCTACAAAGAAAACATATAGTGACAGACCTAAACAATAAATAAAAACTAAGTATCATCCTCTTTAGATTCCTAGAGGAAAAAAAGCATTTTAATTTCATTCAGTAGGTTTTTTTGGTTCTTTAAAAGTATCACCCTTCAGTCCTAATTCCACTGATAGAAAACACCTTTGTCATTTCCCTGCAATATCAAAGTGCATCTGCTTAAAATTAAACATACCTTAAAGAAAAACCAAAAATCTTCATAATTTTTGGCAAATGTCCTATGCAGCAAAAAAGAAGTGATTTTCCCTTTTCCCTACTCAGTTTAAAGCTGTGTACAAAACAGGGCTAAATGCAATTCTTCCCAGACAGCAGAGTTTATAAACAATGGAATTTGTTTTTGTTTCAAAAAACAAAAAAGGAAAGGAAAAATAAAACCCAACAGAAATAAAGAGAAGAAACCCTGAGGCAAAATGGCTTCTCCTTCAGAGAGTCCTCCCGGGCTCTCTCCCTCCCGTCCATGTTCATAAGGTGCCCGCAATCTTCTGGGCCGGAAGGCCCTCCTCCAGCCAGAGCGCCGCGGCCGAGCTGCTGCGGAGCATCCGCCTGTGAATGCGCCGGAGCCGCAGAAGGTAGAGGAGGATGGCGAGCAGGACCACCAGGAAGCAGCCGAAGAACAGGTAGTGATTGTAGACAAAGGAGAAGCCCCGCCAGTGAGCATGGCTGGCCCGGAAGGTCTCCTGCTGGATATCTCTGCCCACACGGAACAAAAATAAACAAGCCAGATGAGAGGTACAAAGAACTGACGGGGCAAGGAACGTGACACAACAATGCACAGGACGTGGGCGAGAACACAGCTCTGCAGACAAAAACTAACCGTCTCGAGACTCAGTTTCCTGACTGCTAAATATGGCCTAACCGAGGGCAGCTTTGAGTGCTAACGAGGTAAGGTGAAAGCGCATTAGTCTGTGGCAGTTACCGTCATCACAATTCGGTTATAACAAAAATCAGTGAAATTTAGAACTGTGAGGGTTGCGCCAGTCACTCAGAAGCCAACGTGGAACAAGCCACGTTTCTGATCTGCAGTGCCCCTACTCGCAGTTTCTGCAGTGAAGCCGCTGCATATACTGCTTGGAGAGGCTCGGTTAGATAAAGGGGGAAAAACCGGAACACCTAAGACCTCATCTGTCAGTGAGCCAGGGTTCCTCCGTGGGGTCGACTGACAGAGGGTCTGTGCGTCTGACTCAGTATCTGACAGCGACGCAGGGTTTCTGCTGAACGTGAACGTAGCCAGCCAACCACCGTGCTATGAGCAGGACTTGTGACTGTGTTCCTGGTGACACTCGCGGACCTCTCACGGCACACTGTGGCACTTTGCAGGTGTCTTAAAATACTGACACGCATCACTGCACTGAAATTACAGAAGGCGCTATTCCTGCTGCCGGGTCTCGTCATTTCACATGTGAACAGAGCACAGATCACTACGTCACAAATTTCTGTAGTGTTTTGATAAATATACTTCAATAGGAGGGTTTCCTCTGTAACCCATGTGTTAGCATTAAAGACAGTATGTTGAGAAGGGCTCCACGGCCACAGAGGTGAAAAGCCCAGGAGTCGACGCTCTGTGCAGCAGCTGGGGGACTGACACTCGAGGATAATCAAACCCTGGGGCGGTACTGCTGGGACGGGGCGGGGGCGGGGACAGCGCAGTCACACTGCATGGACTCTGGCTCTGCCCACGGCCGGCGCTACCCAGAGCGCCCCAGACACCCACAAACTGCAGTTGCCATGATGCATCGTAACTGAATAAAAGCATCTTGTGTTCGATGCTTATTACCGAATTCAGTCTGTACCTTAAGGGTAAAAAGCGGGTCCTGTAAAGGATTGCTCCAAGGGTCCACTGAACCTCCTTGTCATAAACTTGCAAGGCGGTCTTCAAATTTTTATAGGCGACGGGAAACGAAAAGCCGCTGTGAAACACTTCGAACATCCAGGCGGACTTGAAGCACTGATACCTGCAGACACCAAGCACAGACAGGGGTGGGACGGAGTCACTGGTCAGGCTGCGCACAGAGACAGGACCCCCAGCCCTGCTGAGACCAGTGTGGTGGACACGCTTCCCGAGGCCAGTGCTCTGAGCAGCCAAACCAGTCGCATGCATTTCAAGTTGATTTACTTGGTTTATGTCCCTTGTCCCGTAACACGAAACTGCTTACCTGTCAAAATCAATCTGTTCATGCAACTTGGTCTCAGTATCATTTAATACAATGCCATGCCAGATTTTTCCTCTGGCATTTCATATTTTATTCATTCAATAAATACTGAGCAAGTTCCAACTTCTTGGGACCTCAGTTTCTTTATTATAAAATGAGAAAAGAGGAGGGTCCCTTTCAGCTCTGTTATTCTATGATTCTAAATGTTCATTAGAGGTTTTCTTTTGGCAAAGGACTGAGCTAAGCAAGTTATAAGATATGGTAACAAATCATAAAATAGTTAATGTACTTACATAACATAGCTTATAATGCAAGGGTTTTTGAAAAGCAACTGGTAACTACAAACAAAGCAGGAATGATAAACACCCCCAGGGGGACCTGAGGGCTCTGGAGGTGCAGCAAGAAGGAAGGGGTCGGGCTGAAAAGGGCAGAGGAAGACCCAAAAAGGCAGCTCCCAGCCTGACTCTGATGTCCAGGCAGCACTTGAACAGCAAAGGGGGGCTGGGGGAACCCCGGGTGGAAAGAAGGGCAAAACTGAGCAAAGATATGTCTGGAGCAGTATCTGTTTGGGCGCAAGTATGGTCATCCTGTCTGAAAGGAGGCCGGGACAGACGCCCATACTGTGCGCCCAGTTTCCTGAAAGCAGCCCGGGCTTGGCCACGCGTCCATGACTTACTTCAGCCTGTGGAGGTCGGCGTGAGAGGCATACAGTCCTCGGTCAAAGCGCTCCCGCAAGATGGACCACTTTGTTGCACAATAATCCTGAAAGAAATTTTACCCAAAATAAACCACTGGTAAAGGTTTACTCAAATGTTTTCTCATTTAAAAAAGGGTTTACCAAATTCATATTCATAATAAACATATCCTTCCAATTAGAACAGAGGCATAACTTATACGTGGGTACCAAGAAGACACACAACCACTAGCTGAATACAAATGATCGGCAGAGTACTGTTCTTATTTTTAAAAGATTTTACTTTTAGAGAGAGGGGAGGAGAGGGAGAAAGAAAAGTACAGAAACATTGATGTCAGAAAGAAACATCGATCGGCTGCCTCTCGCATGTGCCCTGGAAGCGCCCAGATGGAGGCCCAACCCCCCAACCCAGGCATGCACCCCCAACCAGGAACTGAGCCAGTGATGCTTCACGTGGTGGAATGACGCCCGACACACTGAGCCACACCAGTCAGGGAGAGAATGCTGTTCTTTGTCTTAAAATTCTGCTGAGGTGATTGTTAAAAGAGAATTTCACTGCCCACACCAACCTCTTGAAAACAGCTTAGCCTCTCCCTCTGTGACTGCATGTGACAGGCGCAGACGTTTGGAAAAGTGAGTTGGCACTAAGCTAGTTCAGGCCGGGCAGCGCCGTGTGTGGTCACACAGTGCGAGGTTCTGGGACACGAAGCTGATTACAAAAGACTGTTTCGAAGAGAGAGCGAAGAGGTGCTGCAGTACTTAAAACGACTCCTCACCATGGCTACTGTTCTAACCTCTATTTAAAGGATGAAGAAACGGAGGCTCAGAGAAGCTGAGAAGCTTGCAACAGGGAAGAGGAACAGCACTGTGACTGAAGGGAGAGGGAAAGGACACGCATTCTGGGCCCGGGGACCACGAGGGACGAAGATGAGGTGGGAAGAAGCACAGGCGTGGGGCAAACAGTTGTCTGATACAATTACAGTGTGAAGAGCTGGGCAGGCGGGGAGATGGCGCTGTCGGGCGGGGACAGGGAATGTGTCCTAGAAGGAAAGGCTGCCAAAGATTTCAAACAGGACGCCAGGGGACTGCACTGCTGTTTTGGCAGAACAGTCTGGGAGGGGCTGGAAGAGGAATGATGGAGGAAGACCAGCTGCAAGATGTGCAACTGAGAGGCTCCTGAAACAGTGCAGGTGACCGACAGAGGCCTGGACTAGGACAACGGCACCAGGACATGAAGTAGGAAGGGGTCTGAGAAATATCTATGACATTAGGTAACGTGCTTGATATACGGGGGTGTCCAGTGAGAAGTGAACAAGTGACAGGGGACTGGATGGTCAGTGATGTTAGTAACTGAGGACGTGACAGAACAGAGCAGGGAGAAAATGGTGGGTATATTTGCAGTCAGGACAGCTGGCGGGTACTGGGTGGGGTCAGGACCGCAGCCTCTCCTTGACAGACGGCAGCAAATCATGAGCAGAGATGAGACCACCTGAGAACTTGGAAGTCAGAAGGCCAAGAGTGGGAGTCTGGGATCACCAGGGTTTAAGGGGCGTGGCGGGGGGAACACTCGTAAGAGCCCAAGAAACTCGGAAAGGCAGGGAGCACTAGAGACGGAAGTCCTGGAAGGGTGCTCCCAGTGCTGTCAGAGAGTAATTCCATTATTACGCAGCAGTACAACCCGGGAGTCACTGGTGACCAGGGCAGTCCTTGGAGTGCGGGGCAGAAGTCAGCTCACAGAGTTCTGGCTCCTGCTTGAGCATTCCTCTCACCTGACCGATGGAGCAGGATCCCCAACATGTGACACGAGAGCCTTCTGTCCCCCACCTCTCCCCTCTATTGACCCGGGCCTCCGACGGTGAAGGGCGGGCGAGGCCTGCCGGTGTCTACCCGTGACCCAAAGCACACAGAAGATGGCTTCTCTGAAGGTTACCTTTGCGGCTTTAGTAAACGCAGCAGCATTGTAGTCTCCTCCCATCCGCAACACGTCCTCGGTGCAGTAGTAGAACTCAGAAAAGCCATAGAACTCGCTGTTCTGGAAGTGAATCGGGGGCTGGTAGACACCGTTGAGGGAAGTCTGAGTCTCGTTTGTTTTGTTCATGAAAGGCTGGAGAGTCTGTCGACACAGGTCAAAGTCTCCCGTTCCCCGCAGGTACATAGTCTGTCCATTTTGCTGGATCTCATCTTTAATGTCGAGGGGTAAGCAGGGGTCTAGGTATGGAGTATCAGGAGCTAGACCAGTTTGCTTCCCCAGGA
Source organism: Mormoops blainvillei (assembly GCA_004026545.1). Classification (NCBI taxonomy): domain Eukaryota; kingdom Metazoa; phylum Chordata; class Mammalia; order Chiroptera; family Mormoopidae; genus Mormoops; species Mormoops blainvillei. The sequence continues at coordinate 27,775 of PVJD01011988.1, read as the reverse complement.
GCCTATGGGACAAAGAAAAACTTGATCATGAGAAAACTGTGTTCTGAAGTCGATGCCTCTCAAAGTGTGTCCTGTGCACCGCATGCCCTGTCCAGTGTTCTGTGGGAAGAGAAGGTTCCAGGATAATTAAGTCAGGAAAGGGCACGCCTGAGCCCCACCTGGAGATTCATGATACACACTCTCATACGCAGACACCTTAACAGAATTCAGGGAAACAACTACCTGGGCAGGTGACCCATGCTTTCCATTCCTTGTACACTGCCTGCTGTCCCACTAAGTGCCTGTGGTCAGTGAGCCCTCTCAGTCCTAGTTCGCCGCTGCTGAGTGCCCACTAACTGCATGGTTCCAGCCCCGCTTTTGCCGCTAGTGCTTGTGATTTTTATTGTAGGCAGAAGAAATGTGACTGAAAAGAAATAACAACTGAAAATGTGTCCTGTGAAAACTAGGCTAGATGTCTTAGAAAAATATGATAAAGGCAAGTTGCCAAAAAACTGCTGTCAAATTGATGTTAGCAAGATTTAAAAGAATTCAGAGCCCAAGTGCCCATGAGTAGATGAGTGGGTAAAACAACCGTGGGACACTTACAGAGTGGGACACTGCTCGGCTGTAAATGAGAGGAAAGCTTTACCCTTGCGACAGCGTGGATGGACCTGGAGAACCTTATGCTAAGTGAAATGAGCCAGTGAGAGAAACACAAATACCGAACGATTTCACTCATATGTGGAATCTAATGAACAAACTGAATAAACAGGGAAAATGGGGACAGGCTCATGGATGGAGAGCAGGATGACAGCTAGGGTGGGGGGAGGGTGGGGGGGAGGGACTGAGCAAATGGAAAAAGGACTCATGGACATGGACAACAGTGTGGTGATTGCTGGAGGAGGGGAGGAAAAGGGGACTAAGTGGCATTTTTATTTAAGTTAGTTGAAAAATATCAAAGAGAAAAAAAAGAATTTAGAAAAATGAATAAAAATCTAGATGGACTCCATATCAAATTCCTCACAAACGCCTGTAAGTTCTTGGCATTCTTTAAGCCGAAACAACATCGGCTGAGTGGGTGCACTGCGCGTCAGAGAAATGATGGGTGCAGCCTTAAAAACACCTTGGCCCAGAGCAAACGGCTGGCAAACAAACGCATTAGTGAGAACAAGGTGCACTGGCCAGGGCTCAGGACGACTGTGGCTGGGAGCCTGTCGGGGTGCGGGGCTGAAGGCAGGGCCTAGCTGCCCTTCCCCTTCCTCTCCCAGCTCGGCAGGCGGGCACTCAAAAGCCACAGTGCTGACAGTCTTCTGCTGACTGAGGTCTTCCTGCTTTGCCGGGTGGGTTTTTGGGAGACCTGGATTTGAACTTGACTGCGGAGCAACGAAAAGTGCTTTACCTGTTCTTTTGAACCGTGTTAGCAAATATCTTGTCTTCATATCTCTGCCGGGCAGCATTGCCACCAAACCCAAGAAACGTGGCCACATAGACTCGGTACACGTGCTCAGTCTGATGAACGTCACATCCAAGGTTAAACTCAGCCAGCAAGTTCTTAGCCACTTCTTCCTGATGACATAAGGATAATAATATCAATATTTTAAACAATACGAAAACAATTACCTTCTTTAAAAAGAAGAAATCTAAAAAGATTCTCATCTAAATGGAGCAAAAATTTCTGCTTCTGTACTTCCTTCTAGGCGCCCCTCCTAAATTAACGTGCCAGTTCTGACAAGGAATTTCAGATGTGCTGCCGATCTGTGATATCGTTACAACTATTTGATAAAGGAAGCTGGCAATATAGTTCACATCTCCTAATCTGGTAATCTATTTATGGAATCCTATGCTTTGGAAATAATCCTAAACATTGAAAAGTCTCTATTCACAAAGATCTCCTTTGTAATTCTGGGACAGAAAAAGCTGGATATCATCTAAATAGGCAACTCCTAGAAGGGTTTAGGAATTTATGCTAATCAAGTTTACAGAGGAACATACTTATGTGCTGTTAAATAAAGGACATGAAACTGCATAAAGAGTAAGATTATAAAAATCACATTTTTAAAAACTAGAAATAGGAAAAAAAAGAATGAAGAACGTCAAAATGCTAACAATGATTTCTTCAGATGATGTATCCACGGGAAATTTTTAATCTTGATTTTTTAGTATTTTTTTCCAAGCTTGCTTTATATATTTATTTTTACTTTATTTTGAAGGGAGTAACATGACTTTTTACAGTGTAGCGGTCCCTGAAGGCGTGTCTGGGTGGGAAGTAGGAAACGCAGGTTGCCGTACCCGAATTTACGAAGCATTTTTCTCAGGGGTTTAATGTGCCACTTACTGGGCAAACACTAGGTGCCTAGCAATGCATTGGGTGTATTATATGCACCATCGTCTTAAAACTCCACAGTAGCTCTATGTCAGAGGCACTTGAAGACACATTTATAGATTGAAACCAGCTCAAAGGAGTGAAGTGGTTTGCTTAAGGCCACACAACTAGTGAGGACAAGCTGACGAGGCACCAGCCTTTTTTAACTACCACGCTATGTTGGGGGAAAGTGCAGGAAACCAGGCTTTGGTATTGGTGTATGGCAGAATGGACAGAGTGATAAAGGCATGTGGCAATTCAGGAGCACCTCTGGAAACCCTTCTGCTGCTTTCCACGCAGGCCACAGCTGCCTGGGAAACTACAGTTTCCCAGTGAGCACGAGGGGACAGAGAAAGACAGGGTGAACTGAAGTTCAAAGATGTGGAAGCAGTCCTTCCCAGAAAAGTCAAAAGCTATCTGAGACATTAAAAAAAAAAGTATTTTCCCCAACTGTAACTTAAGAAATCTGATGTTATTCTATTTAAGTTTTACAATCCCTGTTGAGAAAAGAAGTAATTGAAGAGAAAATGTAAACAAAACTCAAGCATGTAACATGTATACCAAAGAAAAACTCCATGTGAGTTCAGAAAACAAACCGGCCGAGTTCAATAAACACACAAACGCCCCCGGGGGGCTTTGCCTTGGCTTCCTCCTGTCTCTTCTCCTGGTTGAGAAGGTGGTACCTCAGCAAGCACAGTAAAGATGTGTTCAGACTCAGAAAACAAAACAGAAATGGATGGAGACATGTTAAATGAAACCAAATCAAAAAGAAGGAAACTTGTACAGATAATACCTGCTGTGAGGAGGCAAAGCTTACAGTTTTGGGGACTTCGTATGCTATCTGAGTTGACACGCCTCCCATGTCGAGAATACCGGCAGTTCTTTTGCGGAGAATGGCTTCGCTGCCTTCGCTGCCCGGAATATTCACTTCCACCACTGCCTCGTCATCTGCAAAGAACGAGACACGTCCATGGGGGTGGCACAAATCCAGGGAGTGGGATCTCTGGGAGCTTCATCTTGTTTCCACGGTGTGTTTCAAGCATTTCTACGCAAACCCAGCCTCCTCTTCCCAACTGTAATTGAGTTGTGTGGGACAGCAGCCTCTCTCACTCCATCCTACACAATTAGCTGTGTCACAAAACTTAGCTCCTTTTTTAGCCCTTAGAATAAACAGAAAAGGCCATGACTTCCAGTTAGATGCATTAGCTGGAAATGTGATACTTACCATCTTCAATATGCTCAAATCGTCCGAGGACAAAATTAATGCCGATCCAAGCATACACACCTAGACATTGCACAGGGTAAAGAACAGGATAGAATTTTAAAATATTTTGTATAACTCTGATCAATGCTGTCTGTGCAAACATCTCATTTACTTTATTCCCTGACAACCTGTGAGAACATCATCTGAAATAACACATTTTTACTAATGTATTTTATCTTTTCCTAGTGGCTTTCCAAGAACTCAACTTTAAAATTTACAGTTCCATATCATTTTTATAGGGCTAGTTTCATGTATGTATGTATGTATGTATGTGGGGGAGGGGGAGAAAGAGCAGAGAAACACTGAGGTGGGAGAGAAACACTGATCGGTTGCCTCTTACACACGCCCAACTGGGGACCTGGCCCGCAGCCCAGGCCTGCGCCCTGACCTGCAGGAATATCAATAGGGCTAATTCCCAAAGGCCGACTTTTCCAGTCCGCAGGCCGGTGCTCCGTCCACTGAGCCACACCCACCAGGGTGGGCTAGTGTTCCTCAGGAATTTATAGGTTGTTTTCAAATACAGGAGTTTTTACATTTAATGAAGTTAAACCTATCAATTGCAAGATTTTAAAAATGTTAACTTGGACTCTTCCATTTCCTTTATCCCTCTTTCACTCATTTACCCCATCTGATTCTGTTTTTACATTCTGTACATCCAGTCTTCACCCATTCTCATTACCATCCTGATTAAAGCCATGCAGAAATCTAACCAATCTTCCAGGCCCTCCCCTTCCACTCAGCCCATTCTATTCTCTGCCACTGAACTGATCTATAGAACGAAGTCCAAATGTCACAGCCAGACAATTCAAGACCTGTCCAGGTTTTTTATTGAATAAATCGGTATGTAACATTCTGCAGGAATGGTGTACAATGTGTCACTTTGATACATTTGTATATTGTAATATGATTGCCTTTACTGTGATAGTTATATTATACACTTAATGTATCATATTACTGTCTATATTCATTATACAGTTGAATTTAAATCTGCTGTGAAGTGGACCTGAACAGTTCACACTTGCAATGTTGAAGGGTCAACCGTACTGTGCATGAGATCTCTGTGACTTAGGTACCACTCGTCCCAAGTTTGTACCCTTGAACACCATCAATCTTATCCCTGACACCCATCCTCTGGTAACCACCATTTTACCCTGGTTTTTACAGGGTTTTTTTTTCAGATTCCAAAGTGGTATATATGGTACTTGTCTTTCTCTGAGTTATCTGGCTTAGTATAATGTGCTCATGGTCCATCCACGTTGTTGCAAATGGTAGGATATTGTTCTCACAGAATAACATTCCACTGTGCATATGCACCACACCTTTTTAGCTCATTGGCTGTTGATGGGCATTTGGGTTATTTCCATATCTTGACTATAGTGAATAATGCTGTGATGAACATGAGAATGCACATACTGTGTCAAAGTCCTATTTTCATTTCCTTTGGGAAGGAAATACCTAGAAGTGGAATTGCTGGATGGTATGGTAGACCCATTGTTAATTTTCTGAGGAGCCTCTATATTGTTTCTGTAGTGATCAGACCTATTTACATTCCCACTAACAATGAAAAGGAAACGCTTACATTAGACAACATATCCTCACTAGGGCCTGTTCTCTCATCTTCTTGATGACAGCCATTCTAACAGGAGTGAGGTGACATCTCACTGTGGTTTTAATTAGCATTTCCCTGATGACTAATGATACTGAGCAGTCTTTTCATGTGCCTGTTGGTCACTTTGATGTCCTCTTTGGAAAATGTTGCATTCTTCTGACCATTTTTTAATTGCATTGGTTTTGTTAATATGTAATCTTTATATATGTTGGATATTAACCCGTTGTCTGATATACGGTTTGCAAAAATTTTCATCCATTCCATAGGTTCCTTTTCATTCTAATTGCTTCTTTTGCTGTACAGAAGCTTTTGAGTTTGATGTAGTCCCATTTGCTGACTTTTGTTTTTTTTGTTTTTTGGTATTTTTGGTGTCATGCCCAAAAAAATCATTGCCATGACGAATACTGATGAGTTTTTCCCCAAGTTTTTCCTCTAGAAATTTTATGGTATCTGGCCTTATGTTTAAGTGTTTGAATCCATGAGTAAATTTTTGTGAGTGGTATGAGACAGGGGTCCAATTTCATTTTTTTGCATGTGTTTCTGTGGTTTTCCCAGAGCCACTGTTTTGTTCTGTTTTTGTTTTTAAAGATTTTTATTTATTTTTAGAGAGAGGGGAAGGGAGAAAGAGAGGGAGAGAAATATTAATGTGTGAAAGAAACATTGAGCAGTCGCCTCTTGCACTCCCCCAGCAGGGGATGTGGCCCACAACCCAAGCATGTGCCCTGACTGGCCAGCAGCTTTCTGCTTTGCGGGACAATGCCCAACCAACGAGCTACACTGGTTAAGGTGTCAGCACCACCTGCTGAAGAGACTTTCTCCTTCTCCTGTTCGGTGTTCCTGGTCCCCTTATTAGCTGACTGCACACGCAGGGATTTAATGCTGAGCTCTCTGTTCTGTTTCCTTGGTTGATGTGTCTATTTTTGTGATAGTATCATACTGTTTTTATTACTATGGTTTTGTAGAATAGTTAGAAATACAGAAGTGTGATACCCGCAGCTCTGTTCTCTTTACCTCAGGATTGCTTTGGCTATTTGGGTTTGTGGTTCCACACAAATTTAAGAACAGTTTTCTCTTTTTCTATAAAGAATGCCTTTGGTATTTTGGTGAGGATTGTGTTGAATCTGCAGATGGCTTAGGGCAGTACAGACATTTTAACAATGTAATCTCTTCTGATCCATGAACACGTGATATCTTTGCATTTGTTTGTTTTTGATTTCTTTCAGCAAAGACTTGTAGTTTTGATTGTATAGATCTTTCATTTCCTTGGTTAAATTTATTCCTAAATATTTTTGTTTTTGATGCTGTTATTTCTTTTTCAGGTGCTTCATTAGTGTGGAGGAATACAACTGATTTCTGTATGTTGACTGTGTATCCTGTCACTTAATGGAAATTGTTAATTCAATGATTAACCAATTTTTTGAATGACTCTGGGATTTCATATATATATATATATATACACAGGAAATAAAGACAGTTGTACCTTTTCCTTTATAATTTCGATGCTGTTTATTTCTGTCTTGCCTAATTGCTCTGGCTAGGCCTTCTAGTACTACATTGTATAAGAGTGATGGCAGTGAGCATCCTTGTCTTGTTCCTGATCTTAGAGGAAACACTTTCAATTTTTCTCCATTGAGTATAATGCTAGCTGTGATATGGCCTTTATTATGTTGAGTTATACCCAATATGTTCAGGGTTCTTATCGAAAACAAATGTTGTATTTTGTCAAATGCCTTTTTCTGTGTTTATTGAGATGATTGTGTGATTTTCATCTTTCACTTTATTGATGTGATGTATTACACATTTATTGATTTGCATATATTGAATCCTTTTTGTCTCAGGAACAAATCGTACTTGGTCCTGGTGTATAAGGTGCTCTTAATATTGGCTTGCTAATATTTTGTTGAGAACTTTTGCATCTATATTAATCCGGAATATTGGTTTAGTTTTCTTGTATCCTTGTCTGGTTTTATCAAGATAATGCTGGTTTCGTAGAATGAGTTTTGGAGTGTTCCCTCCACCTTGATATTTTAGAAGAGTGCAGCATCCCACAATACCTGATAAGCTATATTCCAACTTCCATTTGTTTCAAGATTATTTTTATTTCCTTTTGATTTCTCTGACCCATTGGTTGTTTACAAGTGTTGTTTAAGTTTCCACATATTTGTAGATTTTCTCACTTCCCTCTTGTTGCTGATTTTTAATTTTTATATCATTGTGGTCAGAAAAGCTAGTTGGTATGGTTCCATTCTTAAAATTTGCTAAAATTCATATAGTCTATCCTAGAGAATGTTCCATGTACACTTGAGAAGAATATGTATTTGGCTCCTGTTGGCTGGAATGTTCTGTAGATGTCTGGTAAGTCAATTTGTTCTAACATGTGGTTCAATTCCTGCATTTTCTTATGGATTTAGTGTCTGGAAAATCAATGCACTGCTAATAGCGGGGTACGGAAGTCCCCTACTATTATTTTATTGTTATCTATTTTTCCCTTAGGATCTGCTGGTATTTGCTTAATAAACAAGGTCTGTCCAGAAGGTATCCAGCACTATATTGTGAAAAATACAGACATTTATTGAGGAACACACAAGAAACAAGGAACACTGGGCACAGGACAATGAGGCCTCAGTCCCCTTCAAAGTAGGCACCTTGGGATGTCACACAGTTCTCCCAGTTGCTATCAGCTACCCCATTGTATTTTCCTGAATCTCATTGATGATCTCAAATCTCTTCCCTTTCAAAGGTGATTTTAGTTTGGGGAAAAGCCAGAAGTTGCAGGGTGCCAAATCTGGGCTATAGAGGGGCTGAGTCACCAGGGCAATTAGATATTTCACCAAAAAACTCTAAACAAGAGTTAATGCATGAGCAGGCGCATTATTATGATCAAGCTGCCAATCACCAGTTGCCCACAGCTGTGGCCTTCTGAATCATCTGAACAGTTTCCACGGAGGAATGTTCAAGCTTAATGCAAAATCTGATGCAGATCTGATGCTCTACTCACTCAGTCATTTTGAATATGATGGCCACACAGTACACATGCTCACTCAATGGCGTCTACACGCTCCCACTGTTGAGTACAGTGAAGCTGTCATTGTTCATGCATGTGCACTCTAGTCCACTTTCCTTGGCTGCCAAGTTACACTGATGTCGCACAAACCGTTGTTATATTAACAATGGCTGGCCTTTTCCTGGACAGGTCTTGTATTGTGGGGTTTGGGGCATATGTATTTATGTCATAGCTTCTTTTTAAATTTTTATTTTATTTTATTTTTAGATTTAATTATTTTAGAGGGGAAGGGAGACAAGGAAACATCAATGTGCAAGAGAAACACAGATTGGTTGCCTCTCACATGCCCCCAACTGGGGACCTGGCCCACAACCCAGGCATGTGCCCTAGCTGGGGATCAAGCCAGCAATCTCTCAGTTTGCAGGCGGGTGCTCAATGCACTGAACCACACCAGCCAAGGCTATCACAGCCTCTTGATGTACTGACCCGCTTATCATTATATAGTGACCTTTGTCTGTTCTTACCCGTTTTTGTCTTTAAGTCTATTTTGTTTCAAGTATGGCTACACCCGCCTTCATTTGGTTTCTGTTTGCTGGAAACACCATCTTCCAGCCTTTCACTTTGAGTCTGTGAGTGTCTTCAGAGATGAAACAAGTCTCCTACAGGTAGCATATGGTTGGGTCTTGTTTATTTTTTAATTCATCTAGTCACTCTGTGTCTCTTGGTGAGTCCAAACCATTTTCAGTTAAAGTGATAACTGATATATAAGGATTATTGCCATTTTTATCTTTTGTTTTGGTTATTTTGTTGTTTCGTTGTCCTTCTGTTTCTTTCCATCTTTGTAAACTAGTGGTTTTCCAAGGTGATTTGCTCTGTCTCCTTTTTGGTTTTGTTTTGTGTCTCTGCTCTAAATTTTTGCTCTGTGGTTACTGTTACAGTTTTCATAAAATATCTCACAGATACAACAGGCCTTTTTATGCTGACAGCAATTTATCTTCACTCGCCTATAAAGGTTCCACCTCTTTATCCCTCCCCTTCTATATTTTTGTCACCAGTTATCTTTCTATGTTGTGGTTGTTACCAAGTTGTAGCAGTTACTTTTAATGCTTTCCTTTACTTTTTATGATGTAATTGTTCGATATGCTATTTAAAAATGTTTTCTAACTCTATTTATCACCTTAATCAGAGTTTTGTGTACTTCTGTCTTTTCATTTCTGCTTGAAGAGCTCCTTTCAACATTTCTTGTAAGGCAGGTCCACAGGCTGGAGAACTCCCTCAGCTTCTGTCTTGGAAGGCCTTCCTTCCTCTTTCATATCTGAAGAATAACTTTACCAGATGTAGTAATGTTAACTGGCAATTTTTCTTTCTCAGGACTTTGAATATGCATGTTATATTCATATTTGTATATGTATGCACACTCTTTCCCAGCCTGTGAAGTTTCTGAGAAATCTGCTGGCAGCCTAATGGGAGTCCTTTTGCAGGCGACTGTCTTTTTTCCCCTTGGATGCCTTTAACATTTTTCATCATTGATTCCTGACAGTTTTAATATAATGTATCTCGGAGGTCTTCTTGTATTGAGTTAGGGTGTTCGACCAGCTTTGCAGGCCTGTAACCTCAGGTCCTTCCCCAGGTTTGGGAAGTTCTCTGTTATTACTTGCTTAAATACACCCTGCTCCTTTCTCCCTCTCTTCTCGTATACCCATTAATCTTATGTTGGCTTTTCTAATGGAATCTGTAGTTCTCATAAGATTTCTTCACCTTTTAAAAATTTTAGTTCTCGCTCACCTTCCCTTTGAAACATTTTTATATTCCTATCTTCGAGCTCATTTATTCTCTCTTCCATCTGATATGCTCTATTTCCAGCGCTTTTAGTCATCTCATTTATTGAGTTCTTCAACTCTAGAATTTGTTTGGTTCTTTTTTAGCATTTGTCTCTTTGGTAAAGTATTCCTTCTGTTTTTTAATTTTATTCCTGCGATCATTTCATTGCCTTCCTGAGTTTTCTTGCGGCTTGGTGAATTTCATCATAACAGCTTTTGAGAATTCATCAGTCAGATCACAATAGCCCAGGTCTTCGTGTTCGGTTACTAGAAAGTTGTCGTTTTCTCTTAGTGATACCACATCAAGAATGATTTTTTGTAGTATCTGATGAAAAGCGCCTCCACTGCTGCATTTCAAGCAGTGAAGATCTTATTTAGGTAAAGTTCGGTTTGTTTTGATTCTAACAATTCAACAGGTTTGTAAGCAGGAGACTTATTTTCCAGAAGGTGGCCCTACTATGCAAGTTCTTGGTTCCTCTTATCAGAGCTGAGTAGGTTTGGAGCACGCTCATAAAAAAGTTGTTGGAGGGGGCGCACGGGGTGCCCACAGAGTTCGGGGAGGTGTGTGCTCAGCACCTGGTGCTTTGGGTGTGTCCACAGACCAGAGCGGGGTGCCCTTGAGTGAGGGGTGTCCAAGCTGTCTGTGGGTGGTCCTCTTGCGAGAATCCTGCGGCAGACAGCAGGTAACTCATTCCTTCCGTTCTCTTTGTCAGTTCTTCCCTTTCCTTTCCCCCAGTTGCCATGATGTCTCCTCAGAGACAGGAGCGGGTTCCTCCAGCTGCAGCACGTGCATCCATGTAGACCCCCACTCATCACGTTGGTTCTCTACCCCCTCTGCCGGAAAGGTCATGCTGGCCTGCTGCCACCCCTGCTGCCACTTGCCTGGCTCCACAGCCTCCCCTAAAGTTCAACCCACCATCAGGTAAATAAATGAATAGGTCTCTCAGGTGCCCTGGTGTGCTGTGCAGAGGTGCTTTTTTTGGTTTTTATTTTGGTTATAAATGTCTGATTATAAATCAAAAGGGGGAAGAAAAAAAGAGTGACACCTTTATGATGATAACACCGAGACCTGTCCAACTTTTACTATTATTAACGCCTTTCAAAAGGGCCATAATCCAGTCAAACTAAAGTAGTTTTGTTCCTCCATCCACAGTGCAGCCTTTCCCACCTGTGCTGACTCAAATAATTTCTTCTGGGCATGTGTTCCTAGCCTCTCTCGGAGCCCCACCTGGTCCATGCGCTGCAATGTCATATTTATAACTGCTTGTTAGGTACCGTCCAAATGTCATTTTCTCCATGATGCCCTTAGCTAGAAAAATGTCTTCCTCTTTCAAATTCCCATGATACTGTTTCCTTATCTTCCGTCAGTACCTAAAACTGTACCTCATATAGCAGTTAACTGTGTACTTCACTTGCCATTATATAAACTTCACCCACGTTTGTGTTTTCCACAGTGTCTTTCAAATAGGTCTTTGCTAAAATTTTAGATGATTTTCAAATTTTTTTTGCTTTACATTTCTAGCAAGCTATTCCACAAATAGTAGCACTGATTTGTCATTTAATTCTCAAAGGAATTATTTCTTTGAAAACAGAATTAATATTTTCTCAGTTTATCAGAGTCAAGGATAATTTCCCCTTCCTAGGGAGAAAGGAAACAGAAGGCTCCAAGGGCTCAGTGATGATCATAACCCCAGAAAGCTGTTTATCTCAGGCAATGAGCGCAAAACGTTTCTATCACGATGAGTCCAAAATTTGTTTCCCAAGTGTGGGGAAGACAAACTAAATGATATTTTTAATGGCTTAATGTTTGGATTATAAAGGCCAGCCATGTAAGAAAAAAATTTTGCCATTTAAAAATTTTACTATATCAAGGCTATGGCTTTCCAAATTTTAAGATATTAGGAGTGATTTAATAAAGTACACATGGGGGAAATGGAGGATTTAAAGCACCAGTTTCCCACATTTTAAGGTGAAGACAAATATACAGACCTTCTTGTTTCCCTGAAATTACTTCAGCATGAGAGTCAGAAAACAGAAAGTCAAAGTGCACAGGGACATCAGTCAGGAGGTCTTCCAGGATGGCTTTCTGCTGGCTGTAAGACAATCCAAAAATTTACGTGTCAAAATATTACATGCAGCATTTTTGTTTTAAAAGGAGAAAAAAGAACCCCACTCTGACTCTGGTATATCCTATATGAAAATGAAAAATTTTAAAACCAAAGCAATTCATTGAAAAGATTATTTTAGGAAGGAATTTCCAAGAGTTGTATGAATTATGCAATTCCTAGATGTAAAACTACAAATCCTTAAACTAATAAAATGGAAAATCTGGGGTTTTTTTTGACAGCTTTATAGTTTACTATTTACAGTCATAAACAAATACATTAAAAAATATTTGGTGAGTTCTGCCTAAGGGAATAGTTCTGATATTATTTCAGATTTGAAAAAGGAATTTTTAATGTCTTCCTTTTGATGATGGTGATGGAAGAGCGGGGTAGGGACAGAGGGAAATGAGAAGGAAAATAAACCACCACCGCAACCAGCTTGGACTGCCCTGTGTGGTCGGAGGATCACCTTTCAGGAAGGATTCTCATTCCAGCTGTGCAGAGAATGTAGAGAGGGGTCTCTTTGTGTTTTGCCCGCGGCACATGCTCTGCAGCAAAGTTCAACAGCGGAGAAATGTAATCACTGACTTTCTCTGGAGAGGTAGCAAATTCTGAAATGCCTACAGAAAAAGGACACCTCTGTTAACAAGCATATATTTTAGCTGGTAAGTTATACTTCTTCAACGTGGCTAATTTGAGAGCAATTCAAGCTATACACCATACTCTCCTAGTTTTTTCCTGCCTGGAAATACCTTTCAGTCTCTCTTCTTTAAATGATGGTCCTTTGTTCAGTGCTATGTTCTCTTATTCTCATTCATCAAAAGTCACAGACCTCACCGAGTACCTATTATGTGTCAGACACTTGGAGTCAATTACATACTAGCTCATTCCTGCCCTTGGGAAACATGCTCCCACCATCCTCAGGCAGGCGTACTCACTTCCACCGTTGCTGTCATCCTCAATATGTCTTGGATTTATCTTATCAGCAGCCACCCAGATCTCTTCCCCAACCTGGAGATCAGCAGCCATGTGCTTGTCCTGAGAGCTACCCAAAACTCAACACACGCAAGTCTGAACTCAACATCCACTAGAAACTTATTCTTACTGCCTGTTGCCTGCCTCAGTGACCACTCTCTCTAGCCGTCCAGCAGCCCGCGCCAGCACCCTGAACAGACCCCCCTGCCTCCCTCTGGCCTGTGTTCTGGGTCTCACGGATTGCCTCTCTTTGGTTCCCCTCGCATGTTTCCCCTTCTCATCTCTTCTGAATACCTCCACCCTCTGCTGGCCTACTCACCCACCTCTCCGGCTTTGAAATTCCCTGACCATTCCCTGTGCAAAAGGTGTCTCTTCTTGGCTTAAAGTCCTCTGGGGCTCCTCGATGCCCTCCAGAAAAAGCTCAGCTCCAGAACGGCTCACCTTCCCTGCACGCTCACCCGTCCTGTCTCTCCCCGTGTTCCTTCCTTGGCTTCAACCACACTCAACAGAGATTCTGGAATGCATCACACTCTGGCTTTAGGGCCCTGCCTCCACCAGGAAGAGCCTTCTCTTTGACTGCCTCCCTGCCCACTTCCCACCTCTTTCCACCTGGCTAACGCTGCCTCATCCATGGAGCTATTCCTCTGTTAGGAACAGCCTCCATGGGAAGCCGCCCCAACAGGACCCTGAAGACGAGGTCTCTCTGCCTGCTGTGCTCAACTCTAGCTGCAGTGCTCAAGGCCCTGTCCAAATCCCATTTACTTGTTGGTCTCATTTCAACTGTAAGTTTCTCAAAGGCACAAACTGTGCCCTTGTTCAAATTTATATTCTCAGCACTAACACAGGGCCCAGCAAATTGCAGGTGCTCAGCACACACTTGCCAAATGAGTACATCAGTGAACATTTCTAGTTATCGCTGAGCCTACAGTATTAAAGATGAGGGGAATTTTAGAAGTCCAAAAATTCCTTGTTTCATAGACTAGGAAATTGTGGACCCAGAAGGATTAAGTAATTTGTCAAAGCAATGAGCAAAAGACAGACTAAAAGCCAGTCTTTTTTTGACTCCATATACAATACTGTTTCAATGGACATTAAGCCCAAAACTATCCAGAATCTATTAAGGAAATTTCTAGAGTGTTGCTGTAATGCTATACACGAGAGACCATGCTTCAGGACGGAGAAAAGCTATGAAAAGGTTCTTGAATTTCCACTTACAGCACTTCTTACAGCATCAAAGAGAATGATGCAAGGCCTCATTTTAATGAGGTTCTGGTGTCCACCCTGGGATGCTGTTGTAGCTGTCCCTTTGTTCTCAAGGGAAAACTCCAAGGTGTGGAAGTTTTCATCCTATTCCATGAGAGCAGTTTAATCGCTGATGGAGCCTGGTATGTGACGCTACATGAAACGCAAAGTGCTTTACAGGGTTTTAGTTTTTAAAATCCTGGTGAATTTTTTATTTGAGCAATATTACTTTCACCATGAAAATGTTTCTATATTAGAGATATAAAAATTTCAGGGATGAGAAAATAGAAAAGTAAAAATTAAGCCATTCACTAAGATTTAGAGAAAAACCGGTCTTTGTTAACAAAAATGCACTCTGATATCAAAATAATGCTTGTGTAAGAGACTCAGATTAAGTTCCCTCTCTTTATCCTGAAAAATGAAGTAGAGTTTCGAATGTTCTGAGCAATACGCTGGTGTCCAGCTGCCCGAACACCAGGGCTGCACCGAGAAGGAAGTGGGGCCTGAATTCTGCAATGAGGAAGGAGCAGGGCTTGAGGGGGTCCGCGGTCTGCGTGGTTCAGAACTGTTTTACGAGGACGGGCAGTCTGTCTCCTCCTTTTCACTTGTTGTTGAAATAGGAGATAATTAAGTTATGATAATTATTTTTTACCAATATTCTCTAATATTTTAAAAGATAAATTCCTTGGATTGTTTGGATTTAATATTTTACTAAGACATTTGGCAAGATAAAATTAAAGTGCTAAATCTCTAAGATCTATGGTTCAGTGTTTTAAATTGGTGATTATCAACTTATCAAGACATAAAATGCCTATTTCAAGGTACTCCTGACACCTTCTATTCCTAATGCTCTTGACAGAAGGGAGTTGCTCATGGAAATGACATAGATACTGAAAAAAGGTTGAAAACTACTGATTTAAATTGGGGAAGGCACATCCCAATTTTTCTATAACACACTGACTTAGAAATTGAGATATCTTTAAAAGCTGGACATAATGATATCAGCTCTTCTAAGTTCTATGGTTATCCTTATTAAATAATCTAGGTAATTAGAACTATATTGGGGCAGAATTTTAAAAATGAGAAATATATATACCCATGTATTAGAATACAGATTTCCATGATTATCTGAAACTATCTCGTCGTTAAGGATAGAGATCAATGGCTACCAAATGGAAAAAAAAAAATCCCTCCACAATTAATGTCAACTAGCAAACATATGAGTAAGCGCCATGAATAAGGGACTATGATAAATGCTGCAGGAAACAAAAGGAAGACATGGTGTTTTCATACTTTATTAAGGTGTTCGTCACCTTATGCAAAGAAGGATGGAAAAAAAAGGAAGTGAAAAAAGTAAAACTAGGAGACCACCTGGGTCGCCGTGAGCTCTGAGTTAGGGTGACGACTGTGGGGATGAAAGGGAAAATGTGGAAGCCATTACAGAGACTGAAAGGACAGGACCTGGTTATCACTACATACCCGGTTTTATTTTCATAACCACTGGCTTTCGGTTTTTATCCCTCATTTGCCTGATATCCAACAGGTCATGAGGGTTGCCATTATGCCTGGGCCAGCAATAGACAAACACTCGGGACCCGCTGCTGCCGCAGTCCACCACGACGCCGTAGTTCACGTTGGGGTTATTGGTGTCTGTAGCTTCGATGTCAGTAACCCGTGCCAAGTACCTTGTTTAGAAAACAAACATATACCTTTGAGACACAGAATATCATCCTAAACCTCACAGAGCAGTGCAATAAACAAATACCAAGACAGCGATTTCTAAGCTGTGCAGTGGCACCGATATACCATTTTCTAAACTGCCAAACGACTGAAGAGTCAGAAGAAAACAAAACAAGTGACTGCACTAAAAATCATCTAAATCAGATATACAGTCTTTATTCCTTTAAAGAAGTTCAAACGAGTTCTCAAAAGCAAAACTACTTCCAAACTATTAACATTAACTGAAAAATCAGCTTAAAAGATATCACAGAAGCAGCTTATGTTAATCCTCTTATGATGTGGATTGGGTGGTTAATAATTAAACAGTTTCAAACAGTTTAATTTTTCATGCTATGCTGTACTCAGCACAGCACCTATCCCCTACCACTGCGGGCTCCTTAAATTCCACCTAATCCCAAACTCTGGGAGCCATGGAATGAAGATATGATATCCCACCTTGAAAATAAATGTTTTTTTCTCTTACCGTTGAAACTTCTTATCTCTGGACAGTCGCCCATACTTATTTCGGATTATGACAACAGAAAAGTATAAAAGTGAAACAGCAGCAGCCAGAATACTAATAACAATGATTTGGCGTACGTTGGTATTCAAAATTCGAGGACATCCCACTGGAGAGATGCTAAAATGCCAGGACGCAGGAAAAAGACAGGAGATGCCAATCCTGAAATTTCAAAAACCAGATTTTAAAGTGACCTGCTCTGAACTTCACCTCAGCTGATCCAAAAGCAAGACATCCAGTCTGAGCTGTCTCTGCTTCCCCGCCAGGAGGTATCTGTATACCAGCACCATCCACACGCTGCTCTGCTACGTGACTCATTACAGTCATGCGCTGCATGATGTTTCAGTCAACGATGGACTGCACATATGACAGCAGTCCCAGAAGACTATAATGAAGCTGAAAATTCCCATCACCCAGTGACATCGCAGTGCAACAACACACTACTCACATGTGTGGTGATGGTGGTATAAACAAACCTACTGCACTGCCAGTCATATAAAAACGAAGTACATACAATTATGTACGGTATATAATACATGATAATAAATGACTATGTTGTTGGTTTATGTATTTCCTATACTATATTTTTTATCATTATTTTAAAAAGACTTTTATTTACTTATTTTGAGAGAGAGGAGAGGAAGAGAGGGAGAGAAACATAGATGATGAGAGAAACCACTCATCGGTTGCCTCTCGTATGTACCCCAACTGGGGACCAAATCTGCAACCCTGGCATGTGGCCTGACCGGGAATCGAACCAGTGACCTTCTGCTTTGCAATCTGATTCCCAGCCAATTGAGCCACACCAGTCAAGGCCTTATTGCTACTTTAGAGCGTACTCTTTCTGCTTATATAAAAAGTATCCCATGTCATGAAGACAGGAGACCTCATACATCTCGTGTCTACTGCATCCCTTGATTGCATCATTTTTTCTTGAGTTGATTCAATTTCACGTTGCTTTACAGTTAGCCCGCTGTACAGGCTTGTAGCCCAAGAACAATAAGATATAACCTATAACCTAGATATGTCCTGGGCTGTACCATCTAGGTTTGTATGAGTGCACTCTGCGATGTTTACATGACGACGAAACTGCCTAACAACGCGTATCTCCCCTCACATCCTCCTTGTTAAGCAGCACGTGAACGTATTATAAGTTAGATGAATGAGAATTAAGCCCTTCTGTGTTTTCTCCCCTTCTTGACAGAATTATGTAGATTGTTATTTGTACCTTGCTTTGTTCCAAAATAGTAGATGGCATACAAGAATAAATTCAGTAATAAAGATATATAAATCTGTAATAAAATCAAGTTTACGGACGATGAAACCAAAAGACGACTTAGCACACAGGACTGTGTGTAATCAGGTAGGCCTCAGTTGGGGCTGAGCATCCTTGTGGCCAACACACTGCCCATTACATTAGAAACATAGAAACAGCTTTGATTTCCTTAACACTGAATTCGAAGGCAAATTTCTCCCTGAGGATTACGTGAGAAAATACTATTTTTAAGAACATTCTCATAACAAAGTCAATAAATGAGTTATGTATGTTCTGTGTTTTTAGAAATATTCCTGAGACACTTTTGCAATAAACACTTTTCTCAGTTTATGTCAGGAATGAGAGACTTTATTAAGCTTAAAAAAAAAAACAAAACCTTGCTAGCTTTAGGTTACATTTTATTGTTTTACAGTTAATTTTACACTCTTCCTTTAAAGAGTGCTTCTTGGACTCACGGAAGGGGGTGATATCCTATTAACCCTATGGGATTTTTCATTTGTAGTTTCTACTCTTCGTGTGGGCTCCTGGCCAGTCTGTGGAGTTTACCACTCTTTCTGCACAGCTCTGAGGCTCTGAGACAGTTACCCTGTGCTTAATAGGACCCCTTGCAGACTCCAACACACATGCCCTTTATAATACACTACCATTAACCCCTGTAGAATTCACCTCGCTTTATCATTTTCTTTCTGTGACAGGGGCCCCAGGGAGCCCTAAAAGAACAAAGGTATAAAATAGAAGTGTAGCACAACTTTGAACACTTTTCACTTGGGATTTAGATCCCCCACCCCAACCCCCGCTCTCAAAACCTGTTTCAGTGACACCAAAATCTTGGGGTTTCCAGCGCAGGGATCAGGCATCATTACTCACCTCCCCATTGCGGATGGGTCAGAGGTCAGGCAGTGTTCCGGGAGTCAGTCCTCATCCACCATTACAGAAACAAGGGGGTCCTCCCAGAATCAGAACCCTCCTGTTCCAGGAAATAAGAAAAACCACAAAGATGACACAATCCAAGAAACACCTATGTTCTTTATCGACTGTATGTTTAAATCCAACCACACAAAATCTGGTACCTGATCCTTGTACTAAAGCTGTTAAGAAGGGTTTATTCTGAGCATGTGGCTTCTGCATTAGCACTGACCTAGCCCGTCTATCTTTCCAGTCTTATCCCCTGACAGACAAACAGCTGTGCACCCTATGCTCCAGCCATACTAAACACAAGCTGCAAGTCACTGAAATGCCCTGCATTCCTCTGCATTTCTAGAAGGACTTCTCTGGGTCCATCTGTTGGCATTCTCTGTAAAACTCCTGACACACGTCAACCACAACTCCTCTGTGAGGACTTCCCTAATCTTCATCTCCCCAGAGTGTCTGCCCATCACAGTAGTGGTCTATGGTGTTATGCTTGTGGCTGGCTGGCTTTCTCATCATATAGCAAGCCCCTCACTGGCAGGGACAGCCCCTCACTGGCAGGGACAGCCCCTTAGTCTTCTGTTTCTCCAGTGACCATTGCCTATCACATGAGTGATGAACAACCATTGTTTGTTTCACGGATGGCTGGGAATGGGAGATACGAAGATGAATCAGACATGGATTCAGCCCTTAAATTTATAATGCAGGACAGGGGAAAATACACACACAGAGTATTAGTAAGGTCTACCTTGCAAAGGGGAAAAATCACTTTAATTAGTTCAGGTTTTAATACAGTGTCCTCATTGTACCAGAGATCCAAAACTTAGGACAAACAATATTTGTGATTTAAAGGTTTACGCAAAAAGTAAAAACAAGTTAGTTACCAAGGAGTTTAAATGAATTTTAATGTTTTCATAAAGTACCTACCTTTTAGAGTTTGAATATATGCAATCACTACATTTTACCTTTATTAGAATTCCAATGGCTCAAAGGTTAAAATATTAAAAATATCAATTAATATGTAAGATGAAGATGTAGGTAAGTATTTACATGATCTTGGAATGGGTAATGCTTTTCTACCATGATATAAGTGTCTCAAACCATAAATGAAAAAAAATACACTTACACACAAGTTAAAGACTTCGGAATGTTTAAAAATAAAAATCCCTTCCCAAGTATACAAAGCTTGGGAAAATTACTTGTACATACGTGACAAAAGGTAAACATCCCTTACGTATAAAAAGTTCATAAACACGTAAGAGAAACACTGGAACAAGCAAGCAAGGATAACTGGAAATTAATGCAATAAGAAATAACAAATGGTTGATAAAATAACTTCGTTAGCATTTAGAGAAATATAATAAAAACAAGACTTTACCACTACCAGACTGGTAGAGATTAAAGTCTGCTGATACTTTGCTAACACAGGGGCCGGAGATCATGAATGCTGCTGGGGAGAACCTAGATAGCTACTAACCTTCTGGGGGCATGCTGGGGACACCACAATTTTTGACATACTTACCTCTATTTAACCTATCACACTTCCAGAAATTCATCCTTAGAAAATAACGGGGTAAAACTAAAACATATACAAAGATGTTCATTATAGTACTGTGTATAATAGCAAAACATTGTTTCAAAACTAACGTGTATTACAGGGTATGATGGGTTAAATTAAACGTGGCCATTTATGAAATAGAATACAATGTGACTACTAAAGGCGATCATGCAGCTCTACATTTATTGACATGGAAAGATGCCCACGATTTATTACGTGAAAAAATTCACCATGCACAGAGGGGGTAAAATGGAAGGACAGAAACCAAAATGTTAACAGTGGTTAGCTGTCTCTGAGTAGTGAGATAATGAGTCATCTTTATCTTCTTCCCTAGGCTTGCCGATATCTCTTAAAGGGCATATTTAATTTTATCATCAGAAGAAACAACAGAACTATTTTTAAAAAGCTATCTTTGACTTATAGCTTCAGTTTCCAGCATCAAATCCTCTTCTGGATAGGTAAAGAAAGTCTAGCTTACAAACTCTTCATAACATAGGAATTCTGATCGGAACATTTTTTTGATAGTTGAACTACATTAAAAAAAAAAAAATGCTTTCATTAACAGCCTAAAGTCAAGGTCCTTGGGATAAGCAAGGCCTTTAATGATTCCATCATGAGGATGCGAAGTGACAGGAGGGCACCGAGGAGTAACAAAGCTGACTCCAGATTTCAAGGAGTCTGCAGGCTGGTTACAGAGAAATACTAACACCCAGGAAATGACCCAGAGTATAACAGAAGACAATGTTAAATTATTTGGACTCTAGGAGTTGAGAGAAGAGTACAATGATGGCTGGTAAATAGGAACAGGTTCCTGAAGGTCAGAGGCCAACTCTGGAAGGCAGAGAACAGAGAATGCATTTCAAAAGAGACAATGCACTGTTCCAATGATCATAGCAAACCTGGCAAACGTTATTTAATCTGGTGTTTGTCTTAGGACTTTTTGTTGAGATAATGTGAGGATTTCAACAAAAAGAATAAACAGACATTTTCGTAAGTTACAAAACTTACGTTTAAAGATAGAGAGAAAATAGGACAGCTTACAAATTGCTGACGTAATTACTTTTATTTAGGACAAACGTACGGTTGAATACTACCCAGCAGTCAACAAAATGGTAACTTGATCTTAAAATGTAAACTCTCATTGTATATGCAGCTAAGAATCTTAACACCAAAGTTTAAGGAGGCAAAGTCTTAGTAATATTATGTAAAAATGCCATGTTTTTTAAAGGCCTACATTGTGTTAGATCGATCATCAGAAAGATGCATTTATTGCCATTACGATTTCGGCTAGTGCAGCCCTCCTTCGCTGAACGCTCTTTAGTGGAGTAAAGCTCATTTATCTCTGTCACTGACAGTCCTAAGGATACCAATGAAAATATATTGTTAGGATTGCCAAGTGAAATGGTTCCTGTGGTGAAAAAGGCATAATTCGATAAAACAGACATTAGCAAATTCTCAAGTCATATGCAAACAATCACAGACAAATAAGATTCTGGAAGAGCTAGACCTCTGAGCAAGAAAGGGTGCAATGACATGACAGGTGCTTAAGAAAGAATGATGTGCATCACAAAGGTTACAAGGAGACCTAGAAAAACCAAGGACACCCACAGACACGTAGAATTTTGTAAGAAGTAACTGTCTTTTTGAGAGTGAGAGGCCAAGGTGAAGTGAAGGGATGCTCTGTGACACTCAGTTGTGGGAAAAATAAATCAAAACAATTTGATTCATTCTTTGCTTTGAGAAGAATTCACATAGTTGTGTTTATGATCAATATTTTCTTTAATATCTATTTTTAAATTTTAAAATTTATTTTTCAATATCAGGTCCCAACCAAACATCTTCTCACTATTCATCTGCAAAATTCTAGTCCCCATTTTAAGAGATCTTTTTCTGGTCACACTTTTTCTGAATCACCTGTGCATATTCCTAAATCTACCACTCAGACTTTATTCAAGTTCCAGTTCCATATCCTGAGCCTACTGATGGCTGTCATCGCAAACCCATATAGTGTAAGTCTGCAGTCACAATCTTTGACACAAACTAATACCACTTCCCAAGCTCTCTAGGTTCAAGAGGGGTATTACCACTGTCTGGAGTCACCTGGTTCTTAACTTTGATTCCCACTTCTCTGTGTGTTGATGTATGGTATAATTCATCAGGTCCCATCAATTCGTCCTCAAAGAAGCCACACAGCTAACATGACCACAGAACATCATCAAACAGATCCCCAGGCAGGCCACCCGTCTTCTGCCTTCACCATGAACACGCCCTTCCGAAACAACTCTTCTAAAACACTACCTTCAACACATGACCAGCTCAAGAACTTTCTGGAGCCTGCGGGGCCAACACCAACTTCCCCGTGTGCTCTCTGCAATCTTCATCCATCCACCGATCCCATCCTATTTCACCAACCTGTTCTCCCCTCAGCCTCAGGTAACATCTCTCTGGTCTAGTGAGGTAGGTCTCTTCTCTCCCACACAAGCTGTTCTCTTTGTTGTTTCAGGACTTTACTAATGTCACTTCCTCCTATTATGTCCTGCTCTCAACATTACACTTCCTTCAAGGTGCAGGTCAATATTTTTCTTGGCAAAGTTTAAATTGTTATACTTTCTAATGTCTTCCCACACTCTTGAATCTTTGTTCATTTTTTCAAAAAGTATGCTGAATAAACATGTTGAGAATATACATATAATATAAATATATTAAGTCCTCAGATGAAGTCTCATTTTTGTTCCTTGCTTCTAGGCTGCATACTCAAGGGCCGCGATCTTACATTCCCACTAGGGGCAGAAGACTGTAAGCCATGAATTCAATAAGGAACAAGCACGGAAATAAGGTAAACCCAGACAGAGAGAAAGTAAACACAGAAATCAGGTAAACACAGACATAAACTACTTATACAAATTAGTATTCCATCTCTAACTCTGCTAATGTGTCAAACGACTAGCAAACCTGACACAAAGACAAGATAAGATCAAAGACAAGATAATACAAAGAATGTGATTCTTTTAGGTCTCTTCAGGGCTGGAGAATTAGGTATTGTCATTACACAAGGCAGGGCACAGTCAAGACTGCAAAGTGAAATTAAATTAGGGATTTGAGTCCCTAATTTAGAATTATTTAATAGCCTCTAGTGTGTCTTCGAGCACAGAAGTTGCTGAATTGTAAAGCATCTCTTTTCTTTCCTAATAGTGATCAACGTTCTCCGAAAATGCTCTGCACCCGTGTTCATCTAACTGGGTCCTGCGACATATTCTACAGAACAAGAGAACTGTTCCTTTAAAAGGTGTCCACGATTACTCGAGTCTGAGAAACACTGGTCTCATTATGACTTTATCGCCCATTTTTTTCAAGGAGAAATCTACAACATGACAGTAAAAGCAGAGCAACGCAAAAACGATGCTGAACGCGTAAATGCTACGATGAGGCGCCAGGCGAGAGCCACTGGGTCTTTGCAGCAGCATCCCTGCTCCGTGGCCAGGTGCCTCCCCGGTGTGGGGCGGATCCACCCACACTACGCGTTAGAGGGAAACGCCAGCGTGGTCACCGGACCGGCGCGACAGCACGACCGCCAGGCTTCTCCTCCCAGGGGCTGGGGAAGAGCACCTGCCGCCCAGGGTCACAGGCACTGACGGCCCGGGCGCCCGGATGTGGCCGCGCGACCGGGCTGCAAGGACGCAGCTAAGACAGGCGGCAGGAGCCGGAAGGCTCGCGGGCTGAGGGCTCGTCGGAGGCTCTCGAAGGCCCGCCGAGACCCACGGTCCAACTGTCCCCGCCCCGGCCAGTCGCCCTCCCCACGACCGCGCCAGGAAGGCCGCCTCACCTGTTCTGCAGCGCCTGATTCGGCGGCCGGGGCTCCCAGGGGCGGGGAGCCGTGAGCGGAGCGCATCACGGACACCACAGAGAGGCGGCGGGGGCGGTAACGCTGTCCCCGCTTCTGGGAGGCGCCACTCCGTGCCCGGACCCACACAGCCAGCCGGCCTCACCTGCGTTGCGTCAGCGCCGCGCCGGGGAGCGCGCACGCCGGGGGGCGGGGACTGCGTGCGGGGCGGGGCGGGGCGGGGCCTGTGCCGGGACGCGGGTCACGTGCAGCGCTGTTCCGCTTAAGCGCACGGGCGCAGCTCTGGGCAGTGAATGGCAGAAGTGAGAGTGCCGTCGCGGAAGTAATCAGTCCTGTGGCTTGTTTACCGCGGGTCCTAGTCCGTCTATTTGTCAAGGAGCCGCAATGTGCCTATGACACAGTAGTTCAGCTTTACTTTGTGCTCCTAAGGATGATGGAAAATATCACTTAAAGACCTAACAAGAACTAGGCATTTTTGCCCAACTCTTGACATTTTTACAACTTTACCGGTGGCTGTACCTGTTTTATAGATGGGGAAACTTAAGAGGCCAACTCATTCAGTGAATCTCTTAAAGCCCAAATGATAACAGCCACAAGTTACCCACATCAGCGCTTATGCTGGGGAAGACAGACGGCCCCAAGACAAGCCGTGGTTGTGACAACTGGTAAGGTGAACACCGATTCCTGAGATTGACCCCATGGCCAATCATCATGGTTTTTATCCTTTTCTTCCTCTTTTGTCACAGGTGAATAAACTGCTTTCCAGAAAAAGGAAGTGACCAGCCAGCCTAGCCACTTAAAAAAAATTTTTTTTTAATGAGAGCCCTAGAAAGGTCTACTCCATTACTTTTACTATCAATATTATTATCGATTTGAGAGAGAGAGAAAAGTGGTGGGGAGAGAGAGATGAAAACATTAATCATTATGTGACCCACCTCGCGCAACCTAGGTATGTGCCCTGACTGGGAATCAAACCTGCAACGTTTTGGTGTTCGGAAGACACTCCAACCAACCCAGCCACCACCAGAGCTACTCCATTACTTTTGTCAAGTAAAACAAACTTGGACAGAACTAGTAGTTATACATTTTAAGCAGAATACTTCCTGGCCCAGCACCAGACTGGGGCATCTCTTCCTTGTGGAAATGTTTCATCCCTAGATTCAGATACTTTTCATGGAAGAA
This sequence comes from Mormoops blainvillei, assembly GCA_004026545.1. NCBI lineage: Eukaryota > Metazoa > Chordata > Mammalia > Chiroptera > Mormoopidae > Mormoops > Mormoops blainvillei. The sequence goes on along the minus strand of PVJD01011988.1, from coordinate 2,410 downwards.
GGCTAGCAGCGACTTGGAGCCTTGTGCTTGAGAACTAAATACTATCTTTTTCCTCTTGCACCACATCACAATCATAAAACCACAGAATGCTGGAGCCCAAGGGAATGCAGACACTGTCCAGTACACACCACCTCCTTTCACTGTGAGTGAACCTGGAACCAAGAGAGGCTAGGCCACTAGCTGAGGATCCCTTGGAGGCAGAGAGGAGCTCTGACTCCTCTCTCAGGGCCCTTCAATGGCAATCTGTTGCTATTTTTTAAAATGACCAGCTTGGAGGCTTACACATTAGAAACCTCTGTGCCGTGTACCTAGGGCTAGCTCTGAGAGGCTGAAGTAGTTGGCCACTGACATGCTCCTCCCAAATGATGTGCCCTTCAAAGTCTTTACCATTTGACATACTGGTTTAGATCATGGCAGTCTCTCTTAAGGAGGCCTCCACTAAAATGCCAAACTAGTATGATTACCCTATCAGTACTTCCTGAAAATTTGTATGTAATAATTATTTGATAAGAGCTAGGAAAGAAAAGTATAAAGAAGGATGAAACCATGTAACATGGTGTATCAGTTTCCTAGGTCTGCTGTAACAAACTGCCCGAAACAGGGTGGCTTAAAATGACAGAAATTTATTCTTTCACAGTTCTGGATGCTAGAAGTCTGAAATCAAGGTGTTGGCAGGGCCATGCTCCTTTGAAGGCCCTAGGAGAGGATCCTTCTTTAATTTCTGGTAGTTGCTGGCAATCTTTTGCATTTCTGTTTGTGGACACATCACTCCAGTCTCGGCCTCTGTTGTCACGTGATGTTCTCCTATGTGTCTCCGTGTCCAGATTTCCCTCTTCTTATAACGACACCAGTCATATTGAATTTAGGGCTTACTCTAATCCAGTACGAGCTCTTCTTAATGCACTTATGTCTGCAAAGGGCTTATTTCCAAATAAGGTCACAGGTTCTGGGTGGACATGAACTTTAGGGGAACATTATTCAACCCAGTACCTGAGAGGATCATCTCAGTCTGGGTCATCAGGGAAGGCTTCTTTGAAGAGGTGATGTGTGTGGTCACACCTGCAAGATGAACAGAAATTAACTTGAAGAAGGATGAAGTCTGGGCCTCTATGAAGGAGTGTTGCTTCAGGCAGTGGAAACAGCAGAGGCTCAGAAAGAAAGGAATACAACTGTCAGAGTGATCCAGCAACTTATTCTCACTTATTAACAAGAGAAACAAAATACTAAGCTAATAGGAGATACCACTTATTGAGTACTGTAGGCCAGGCACAGTTCTAAGAGCATCAGATAACATTTCAAATGGAATGATAATGACATACATCAAAACTCACGGAATGCAGAAAAAGCAGTACTTAACAAAACTCTATAGTCTTAAAAGCATATTTTAGTAAAGAAAAAAAATTAGAAATCAACGATCTAAGTTTCACCTTAAGAAATTAGGACAAGAAAAGCAAATTAAACCCAAAGTGAGTAGAAGAAAGGAATATAATTTTAAAAAGTAACTTAGACACAATTCATAAACCGCAAGTTATTTCTTTGAAAATATTAATAAAATAGATGAACCCCTAGTGAGACTGATCAGGAAAAAAGAAAGAAAACCCAATGAATGTCAAGAAGAAAAGAGAAACATCATTACAGATTCTACAAAAATTATAAGAATAATAAGAAAACATGAACAACTTTATGCTGATAATTTCAATAATTTAGATAAAATGGAGAGATTCTTTGAAAAACATAATAGCCCAAAATTGACACAAGAAGAAATGGAACGTCTGAGTAGCTGTACGTTTTTTGAGATTCCCCCTCATTCCCAAATTCCAGGCCCAGATGGTTCACTAGTAGATTTTATCAAACATGTAAGAAGTCATACCAATCTTATGTAAATTATTTCAGAGAAATAGAGAAGGGGGCACTTTCTAACTCATAATATAAGGTCAGAATAATCCCAACCCCAAGAAATTAAAAAGAAATAAAATTATATATCACTGCCCTTTTTAGAAACAAATATGCAAACATTCTAACAAAATTTGGTAAATCAAATCCAACAGTATCTACAAAGAGTAATATAGCTTTTAACCAAGTGCAGTTTTCACAAGAAGTGCAAGGTTGGTTCAACATTCTAACATCAAAATAAAAGAGACAATTCTTATGCCAGGAACCATGCCTGGCATAATTCATATGCTCTCAACCAATGTAGAAAAAACATTTTACAAAATTCAACATTCATTCATAATTTAAACAAAAAAGCCAAAAAGCTCTCATTAACTGTATAGGGGATGATCTTCAGTTTGGTAGGGAGTTTACAAAAGAACGAGATCGAAGTACCTCATTACATGTTTGTTATTTTTAAAGTATTATATCAAAGTTCGGAAAATAATGTGACCTCTGGACTGCAGAAGCCATCCTACCA
>PVJD01011987.1:0-42625 GCA_004026545.1 Mormoops blainvillei | reverse complement strand
GCAGGGTCTCAGAGAATCACTGGGGTGGGGTGATTGATGTTTGCCAAACTAATGGGGAGCTCAGATAAGGCGCCCACCTGCACTTGCCAGCTGTGTGGGTAGAGGGCTCAAGAAAGAAAACATGGTACTTGCCTGTCCTTCCATCTCTGGAGAGAACTTCCCTGACCCTTGCCCTGAAACTAGTCAATTCAGTTCCTCTCTGAGTGTCCCTGGTAATTTTCAAGTTGTTGTCACACTGGATCTCAGAGCTAGTGAGTTTGTGATCAAGTGAGTCTGTGCACAGGTCCTTTAAGAGGAATGCCTGGGACTCTAAAAGCCCTTTGTTTCACTCAGTCATAACCCCTGATGGTTTCACAGCCAGGTGTTACGGGGACTTCTTTTCCTGGCCCTGGAGTCCTGGGCTGGGGAGTCTGTCCACGGTGGGGCTGGGAGACCCTTTGCTTCTCAGGGGAGACCTCAAAATCCAGGTTACCTTGCTCATTTCTTACCTGCCTCATGTGGGTGTGGGACCAGCCTGTTCTGTGTCTGTGCCCCTCTTACCAGTCTCAAAGTGGTTTCTTCTTTATATCTTTAGTTATAGAACTTCCGTTCAGCTAGTCTTCAGGTGGTTCTCAGGGGTGGTTACTCCATAATTTAGTTGTAATTTTGATGTGGTCATGGGAGGAGGAAGGCACAGCGTTTACCTGCTCTGCCATCTTGACTGGAAGTCATCTTCCAATCTTTTTAAAATTCTCTATTTGCTCTCCTTTTTCTGAGACTCGAATTACACATATATTAGAATGTTTGATATTATTGCTCTCTCTGGTATTATTTTATGTCGTGGTTCTGTTCATACCTTTTTTTAAACACTTGACTCTGATTAATTTTGAATAATTCTACTTATTTGTCTTTAAATCGATAATCTTTCTCCTCCCCATCAGATTTTCTGTTAATGGAGGTTTACTTCCATCCTTCCAAGGCTCATATACCCTCAATGTCTTACTGCTCTTGGCTCTAGGGTTTCTCCTTGGCACTTTTTAGAGTTTCTATATATTTTTTGAGATTCTCTCTCTTCATTCCTTATATTCATTTTTCCTGTAAACTCCTTTAACATATTATTTATTTTAAAGTCCTTTCCTCCTAAATCTTAAAAGTGGATCTTTACTGACGTTTTAAAATCTTGGCTTGCCATCACATTTTTTAAAATTTCTTTACATGTACTGCGATTCTTCTATTGTATAGCAACACATTGAAGAGAGTCTGTATTCTGTTATCTTTCGCTTAAGAATGTTGAGTTCGTTCTAGCTAATTAGCAGATCTGCCGGGAGACACCTACAGTTTGCATGGGCCTGGCTTTAGACTTGTTAGGGTGAGTTGGTTTTAATTTTACCCCTAGTCCTGGGATGTTCTTCCTCATACAAGGACATAGACCTTTTAGAGTTTTGTTGAAAAAGCCTGATATGTTACCAAAACACCTCTAAATTGAGGAGACTTGAGCTCTGGAATCTGTCTCCGTACTAAGATTTCTGTCCAGCATTTCCTACCGTCCAGCTGTCCCTTCCCTCCAGGCTCACTGGAGCCTTCCGCCGGGCATACGCATTTTCAGTCAGAAAGTACTCGAGGGGGTGTTTATGTGTGAACATCATGAGCCCCTTATTTTTCATATTTTTCCCGTATCTCAATTACAAGCTTCTCTAGTAGTCCTGAACTCTCGTCTCTGACTCTTCAGGTTAATAAGGCTGCTGCTTTTTGTCTGAAGGTTAGTGTCCATTCTCGAGGCAAATTGGGAAGTGCCTTTAAGAGAAAAGCTTGTTAAATGTGAATCTCATTCTTCCGAGGCTTATATAACTATAATTTGTTATTGTTTTCAGTTATTCCCTAAGGGCATTGTACAGCTGTTTTAATATTTTATATATAATCTGTAATTGTCAGGAGCAGGTGAGTTTTATCCAATACAAGCTACCCTGCCATTACTAGAGATGGAAGAAAAAAGATTTGAGAAATAAAGTAGTCTATTATCATTACGTCTATTCCACATTATACTGGTGGTCTTAATAGGTGCAATAAAACAAGAAAAAAGAAAAAGTATAGGAGTTGGAAAGGAAGGAACAGGACTTGAATTATTTGCAGATGAAATGAAAATTCAAAATAATCTCTAAAAAACTTTAATTATAAAACAAGTTAAGGAAGGATGCTAGATCTTGGAGCAATATTTGAAAATCCGTTGCTTTCTATATGTCAGATTCAGATCCCCTAAATTACATTTTAAGAACAATAAATATTTGTCTCAGATCCAGGGCAACCTTATCATCCCATAGTCATTCATATTTTTCTGTTTTTTTGAAGCAAGTTGACTTTTGATCTCTGTTGTTTGCTACCAGAAGAGCTTTGGCTAAAAGAGAAGTAATTTCTCTGAGGTCAGGTGTGGAGAAGATGGCATGGGCCTGCTTGGATAGGGTGAGGAAGCTAAACCAAAATGAAATTCTAGAGGCAAAGACCGTATCTCGTTCTCTGCTGTAATCCCAGCAGCTAGCACACTGGGTCTGGTGCAGAGTAGGTCTCAATCAATGTTTTCTTGAGAAACATGGTTGCTATTTTTAAGTATTTAAAGGTCTCACAAGGAGGAGGAACTGACTCAACCTGCGAAGGAGCTTTAAAAGGGTCAGTGCTGTCAGAGGACAGTGGTCAGAGTTGGAGGACCTTGAACTTCTGCCTGCAATGATTCAAACAGGGGTTGGAGGAATACCTGGCAAAGGTTTAAAGAAGGGATGCAAACAATAGTTAAGAGCTTGGACTTTGACCTTCAAGGTAACAAATGGAAGAAAAATTGAATGCTAGTGTGGTAGCCAGCCTCCCAGATGGCCCCCAGTGAATTTTGCCTCCCAGCAGCCATGTCCTCGTGTAGGCTCCCTCCACATTGGATTGGGGCTGGCTGTGTGACCAAGAGACTATGGTAAGTGTCATGGTAGTTGTCTGCCAAGAACAGGTCGTAAAAGGCATTGCAACTTACGGCTAGATTCCCACAGTCCTGTGGGAGGCCCATGTGGAGAGGGACTTCCGTCCGCATCAACTTACTAACTACGTTAAAGTGGGACATTAGGGAAGCAGATCCCTCAGCCCCAGTTAAGCTCTTGGATGATTCCAGCCCCAGCTGACACACCTGACTTCACAAGAGACCCTGAGCCAGAACCACCCAGCCGAGCCACTCCTGAACTCCTGACCCACGGAAACTATGAGAGATAATAAATTACTATTATTGTTTTAAGTTGTTTGGCTTTAGGGTGATTTGTTACCCCTAACCTTTGAGTTTCTGGACTGTGGAATCTCATTCCAATTCTCTTTAGCTCTAACAATCCATGCTGTCTTTACATTTTATCACCTCCCTTTAGGTTGTCTTTGATGTGGCACCAGAGACAAGTGCTCTGGGAAGTGTCCGGTTTCAGCACCTTCCCGAGGTCGGGGAGGTTCAGTCGGGGAGGTTCAGTTGAGCAGGAGCCCCAGCGTGTAACTGAAAGAACTCCTCTGCTCGAGGAGCTCCCGGAGGCCAAGAATCACTCCCGGTGTTTGTATTACCGCCAGCGCAGCGCCTGACACAGTGTAGGTGCCCTTTGAGTGTTCTTTGAATGGTGAATAAATAAAGGTGAGTTTGTCAGAAACGGGTCCTCTGGTGTCTCTTCATCGTCTTTTGATTTTTAGTCTTCCTGGCATACAACTCAGCAGAGGGCAGTGTAGTGCATCCTGAGATGCATGAAAATTCATCTTTGAAATAGATTTTCCCAAATTTCACGGCTGTTATTTCGGAGATAATTTCTTTTTGCAATAAGCCTTAGATTTATATATGACTAGAAAGCTATACCCAAGGAACACAGCTAAACCTTCCTGGAGCCAAGGTATCCAGTGACTACAGAGAATACAAATTGATTTAACCCATCTTGGTAAAAGTACAATGCCAACTACATTAGCTCACTAAAAGCTTTGATAAATAGAACTTACTTTCATTCTGACTTACAAGAGCAACCAAAATATTTGAGGATGGCCCAGGAGGCACTGAACGATCTAGAAAAGAGGTGGTAAGGACTATGAAAAGAGAATTCATCTACGGTAGTGATTTTCAACCAGCATTGCCCGGCACGCTGGTATGGTGCAAGAATTTTTAAAACATGCAGTACCTGACTATTTAGTCAGGGGCACTGACCTCTTTTCCCTTAGATTGTCAAATTAAAAAAAATGGCAACAGGCAACACAACAATAGTTGTCTGGTGGGAACAAATCAAAATTGTACCTATTTTAGGTCAGATCGACAAAAACTATATTTTTTGGTGTGCAGCAGAATTTTAGTGATTAGTTTATGTGTGCCATGAGATGAAAAAGGTTGAAAATTGCTGATCTACAGCACGGATGAACCTTGAAAACATTATGCCAGGTGAAAGAGGCCAGTCACAAAGGACCATGTATCACGTGATTCCATTTCTATGAAATGTCCAAAATAGGCAAATCTATAGTTACAGAAAGTAAGTTAGTGACCGAGGGCTGGGGGAATGAGGGATGACAGCTAAGGGATGAGGAGTTTCTTTTTGGGGCTGATTAAAAATGCTCTAAAATTAAGTTGAGGTGACTGTTGCAAAATTTTGTGAATATACTAAAGATTTGAATTGTATATTTTAAATGGGTGAATTGTATGATGTGTGAATTATCTCTCACAGCTGTAAAAAAAGAATTTCTAAAGTTCAGCCGAATGTTTACCTTTATCTCGTCATCCCCCTGCTTTAGTCTCTGAAAATGTATTAGTCCCCCGCAGTGGAGATGATGACTTTCCAAGGACCGAATGTATCACCACCCATGCATCCTGTATCACACGTGCTGCCTGGGATCCATGTAGAAACACGATCCTTTTGATGCTGGGCAGCCAGTTTGCATTCTGGTCGTTGATGCTGTGAGGGGCTCACCTGTTGTCTCCATTGACAGATAATGACCCAGCCAGGATGAGAGTCAGTGTTCTCATTCCGCTCACCAGTCCCCCTACTGGAGCCATGGGGGCTGTCCTGGAGGTTGGCACGTGCCCTCCAGCCCTACTGGCATTAACTAGGGGCCTGAAGGAGCCTGTGACTGTGAGGAACAGCAGCCCCACATGGGTGGCAAGGCTTTGCTTCCAATTCTCACCCAACTTGCATCAGAGATCTGCCTTCTCCAATTTGCATGACAGCTCCTATAGTAAGCACTTTCAAGAAGGTGGTACTTTCTGGATCACTAATCTCAGCAATTTTGGGCGAAGCGAAATCCATCTTTAGAGGAAGCATCTCTGGCTGGGAATTAGGAGGCTTGGCTTCTGGTCCTGGCTCTGACAGTTGAATTGACCAAGATCACACTCCCTGAGGGCTCTCTGACCTTGAGTATGTCAGCAAATCAAACTCCCTCTGGGGAATCGAGGCTTAGAACTGTAAGGTCATTCTCAGTTCTAACTTTCGTGAGCTACTACTGGCTCATGCTCTTGAAGACAAATGTAATTCAAGCGCTGAAAACTGACAGAAAAGGTGGCAAGACTCTAAACGGCTCTTCCTTGTCTGCCCTCTCTGCTGCTTGCAATAGTCAGGGTTCGAGAGGCTGGGGTTACTTTGTCTTCTGCCCCGCCTCGGTGGCTGACCCTTTGTGCCTGCCCAGAGGGCTGAGACCAGAAGCCTGGCAGGGCGCTGGAGAAGCCGCCTTTGACAGCTTGAGCCTCCCGTTTGGCCTCCATGGCTTGACCCAGATCTGAGTTAAAGGGAAATCCTCCCCATTATGTGACATTTGCAGGAAGGGAATGTAACCAATAGTACCTTCAACGTTATCTAGCCTGAAATGGCGTCTCAGCCTTTTCTACTTGCACAAAATATGACCCTTGATGTTCCTCGGGTCTTGGGTCACATAGTGAGAGGAAAGCACTGCGAATGTATGCAGTGGCTTTCCTTGCTTCCCCTGTGGTTGCCATTACCTGTCCCCTCCCTCGCCCCCACTGCAGCTAACTGCACAGCGCAGAGGCCCGTCCAGCAGAAGCAAGCTCTGTCTGCACACAGCAGACCTGGACACTCCCGTGAGGAGCCTCGTTGAATGAGCCTAGGTGGGAAGGACTCTCGTCAGGCTGCCGAGCCTGACGCAGAGTATGCAAAGCATGTCCATCCTACCAGCTGTGGACAATACGAAACAACAGAAGGAAAAAGTTACCCTGAGTCTCACCACTCATGAGCCACAAGAGTCAATAGTTTCCAATCTTCGAGCATTATTTTAAGTATTAGGCACTCTGCTGTGAAATCGCGAACATCACATAATGTAATTTCCACAACAACTCTGTGAGGTATTATTTCTATGCTATTATTTCCTTCCGTAGAGAAGGAGACTGAGGTTTGGAGAAGCTAGGCAACATGCCCGTGGCAGCACAGCCGTGGGCCAGAGCTGAGACTGAAATCCAAGTCTGACCCACTCCAGCGTCGTGGCGGTGTATAACCAACCTTTCCCTCCTGACATTTTGTAGTGCTTTCTGCCAGCTTTTTTGCCCACACAGGTTTTGTTTGTTCTATCCTTGCATAATTGTGGTCTTGTGTTTTCTAGGGGTCTTCAACCTGCCGGACTCCCAAGTTCTTAGGGGCTCTTGGGTGTTAGATCTATGCGGAAATCCACATCGTAGATAAAACAATTTCTGGAGGATTGTAGTGCACTCTGTTTGGCTGGGAGAAGTCATGGTCGCTGTTTCAATCTGTCTTCAGTCCCTAATCTCTTGAAGCTTCACTTGCAATTCCTTTGCCTAAATTAGCAAAGACCCAAAAGAGAGTTGTCTGTTTCTGGGATGATCTCCACTGGGCTGTCCAGGGAGCCCTGGCTGGGATCCCGGGGGCCTGGCCTCATGCGAGGGCCCAGGCATGTGTGAGCAACTCGAGACCTGAGGGGATGTATAACAAACGCATTGAGGTGCATGTCCCAGCAGCCTTGGAATGGGGGGATGGAGGTGCTGAGAAAGGGTCTGTGTGGGGCCCCACAGAGAATGCAGCCAGACTCCTACGAGGGAGCCAGCACCTACGCCAAGTTGGGGGGCTCCAAGTTGGGGCCGCATCCTGGATCTGAGTCTGGACCGGGAGTCTCCCCATTGAGCTCAGCCTTTCCCACTCATCCTCATACAAACGTGTGATGCCTGCCGCAGGCTCGATCGCCTCGCCCCCTCTCCCCTTTCTCGGTGTTCCTTCCAGTTTTCAGAAATCTCAAATAAAGGCTCTTTCAAGAGGCTCCCTTGAGGCAAAGAGCCAAGAAGCAACATTTAGTGCTGCATTTCCTGCAGGTGAACCAGCTTGATGGGATTCAGCCACTTTAATAGAGGGACTCTTCCTCGAGATTTGACTGTGCTGGGCCTGATCTCTCACCCTTCACAGGGTATCGGGCTCACCCTGAGAGAAACGTCTCATTGAAAAAAAAAAAATGAGTAGAAAATAAAAAGTTCCTGTTCAGAATATTTACAGATAAGATTGTGCCAGACACTGAAGCCCCAGGAGGGCCAGGGCCACGGGTACTCGGTAAGTGTGCCTGGAATTGAAGTTAGAGAAGCTATGATGATTCTTTTTGGTAAAAGGGGGGGTGATTGTTCCTTTTTCCTGTGTTTCCAGACCGGAGCTGCCCTCTGGTCTGTACCCTGGAGGAGGAGTGTTGGAATGAAAGCCTCCACACTGGTTCAGGCCATGTGGGCGGGGAGTGGCGGATGTACTCACAGAACCCAGCAGTCATTGATCCATGTCACCAGGGGGGTTGAGTCACTGTGCTTCAGAAGCAAAATATATTCCACCACCACATCTCTCTCGACTGTCTGCCTCATGGGTGGGTAAGAGATTGTACGGGCTCCCCTCTGCTCAGGCTCGCGTGAGTCAGGACAGGGGCCATTTTGGAGAAGTAACTGTGTATGTGAGGCAGACCTGAGGTTGTCCACGAAGTGGGCAGGGTGAGAGCAGACCCACCCGGAATCTGGTCCACGGTGAAACTCTGACAGTTCAGCAGAGAGCCCTGCTGTTTAGGGCCGCTGGTACTATGTGGACCTTTAATAAGGATGATTCTCTGGTATCCGTGTGTCCACCCACTGAGCATGTTCTTATCAGCTGGAATCCTGGAGAGAAGGGGGAGTAAGCCTTAGTGAGCTTCTAAGTGCCAGCAGTTTCCAAGGCACTTACTCATCCTTGAATTCAGGCTCAGACTCCTGTCTGGGCTGCTTTCTACTTTCTCGCCCCTGAGTGGGGCGGGGGGCGGGGGACTTTCTCTTCTAGGCTCAAAGCACAGAAGCTTCTCCCCCAGTCTTTTTGTATGTATTGGGCCTTATAACCTCCTATTCTGATTCTCCCTTGGTGCTTACTCACCTTTTCTTTTTTTCATACTATTCTCCCCAGTAGTCTACCCCTGTAGACCTTTGTACATCAATGACCCACGTCAAAGAGCAAGTGGAAACACATTTGGTCTGTGATACTTATACTTAAGTGTGATAATGCCTGATGCACTGCATGCACCTGTGTACCATTGTCCCTTGAATGTTGCTGGACTTTGAGCCCTTTAACATTTTTTACAGAAGCAAAATAAACCGTTCCCCAGATACATTCTATAACTTTGTAATTAAAGGCGCCATTAAAAATAATTAAATTTGATGTTATATAAGGAAATCTACTAGCACCGTACATAGTAGGTTGTGTGATCTGTATGTAGAAAATGAGATACATTTATCTTTGGTCAACTTTTTCGAAAGGTTTAAATGAGGTAAGATCAATATGTGCATTAGGACAAAGACCTGCATATGTTAAGAATCGAGAATTGGCAGTATTGCCGGGATGACACTCTTTATACTGAAATGGGCAGGTTTGATTCTCCTTGATTCCCCTGGCTTGGGAAAGTCAAGGAGGGATTTCTGGAGTAAGTGCCCATGAGGCATCTCCTGAAGTTAGCACAGAGGTAATCCAGGTGAACAGGTGAAGCAAGAGTCTTTCTGGTTCAGGGAATAACGAGGCTCGGGCAAAGTTGAGGATGAAAGAGACCAGTGTGTTCAGGGGTTTGCATGGGCCAGGGTTCTGGGCACATGTGCAGAAGTACCTACAGGAGGGCTCGGGGCCTGCAGGGCTACATGTGCCCTGCCCAAGAGTCGGCAACAGCCAGGCATCCCTGTCAGGTTTTAAACACTGCAGGTCCACGTTTTAAGACATTTTCCTAAGAGCCTACCTTTCCCAGGTCTTAAGGAGACCTCCACAGCCTCCCCATTGAGTTGAGGAAATCATCAAAATCTTGGAAATAAGGCAAAGGAAGGAAAATATATTCTTTCAATGTCACACAGCGGCATTGCTACCCTCCAAGCAATGGTTAATGATAGGGGAATGTACATTTGCTTGACTCATTAGTCATCATTGATTAAAAGCCCAGACACTGTGGAGCTACATGTTAACTTGATTTTTTTTCTGGTGGAGATGCCATTGATTTCTGTCTGGTAGAACAGATAAGTCCAAATATTATTGTTTTATTGTACTATCGTACTTATTGCACTGTTAGGTTTTGCATATAACCTAACAACTTTATTCTAACATTTTCTTTCAAAAATCTGTGACCATCCTGTTCCTAAAGTGCTTTTGAATCAGCTTTACCCAAGTCTCTGATTCTCTCATTAATAAGTTGAATAAATCTTCGATGTGAGTTCCTTTTACATTTGCATAGACCCATATTATTAACCTTTTGAAACTCATATTTTGACACTGGTGTTTCAGCCAAAAATCCCTGTGAAAGGGTAAGTGATGGAACTGGAGAGCCTGGACCCATTGTTTCAGTCTGAGACTTAAGATGCCCCACTGAGAGGGCATCAGGGCGCTCCTGAGGTAGTTGGGAAGGTTACTTAGGGGGTGTCTTGACTCCATTGGGCACCCAGGGAGCCCAGCAGCTTTGAATGATGGGCAGAGGAGCTTTTTCAGCTAAGCATGGGTGCATGGGTTTTGGTTGGGGTCAACAGATGGGATAGGCAGGATTTCATGCAGCGGGTAATGCCAGAGTCAGACCAGTAGTAGTCAGACCTGCCCCTACGTAAATCTATTGAAGGCAGGACTTGAGCCAACAGCTGGCCAGCAGCCAGGGCTACATGCAGCAGGTTCAGCCCCCGTGGGAGGGTAGCAAAAGTGTTCAGGCTGGAGGAACTCACATTTCAATGGGTAACTGCAAAGAAGGCAAAAGCTCTGTCTTTCAGACCTGGCCAGTGGATTTGCGGCAGGGGAGAGTAGGACGAATACAGCTTAGAAACATGTGCGGTCCTGGGGCTCAAGTCCAAATATGCCAGGTGTTCTGCCTGAGGTGAATAAGATCTGCTGACATTGCCTCATTTGTTCATTCACTCATTCATTCATTCATTCGACAAGGATGAATTGCCTAGCAAATGCCGGGCTCAGAGGGCAGGCGGGAAGGGTTCTGTGACTATGGTTGATTGGGCTAGGATATGTGGCACTGTCATATCCTGTCTTTCTATTTGCCCATTCCCCTTGCCTTCACTGTAGTGAGACTGGGAGGAGAAGAGCAGTATTCTATTTACCGAGACTGACAGGGCCTCATTATTACACCCCAGTGGTGAGCAACGGTCATTCTTGTTAACGCCTAGTTCCCTTGACCACCCAGCCTGCGTTGGGAGAATTCCCCACTTGATGCGGCAGCACCTCCCCAATGTGAAACTCATGAATAAGCTTCCCCAGCCACCCCTGCAGCTGGAGGCAGGCATGTAGCTCAGGGTCTGCCAGTCACAGGCTCCCTGCACAAACTTCAGTTTGGAAGCAATGACCCACACAGCAGGGCACACAGGTGGGGGCCACAAGGGCTCTACTTTGGTGAAGGCGGGGCAGAGACACACAGCCTCCAGAGGCAGAGCAGAGCAGGCGCAGCCTGTGCCCAGCAATGGTGTGGGCACATGTCCTCGGGGAGTCTCAGGGATAAACACCCACTGGTGGTTGGTAGTCCCTCTGCAGCATTTGGCTTAAGCTAGTTGCCCTGCAGCCCTGAGGGTTTCCAGGCCCTTAATGGGGTACTTCTCCTAGGAGATCCAGCTCAACTGTCTCCTTTTAAGGATTCATCTAAACATCTAGAGATGCTTCACACTAAAGAAATTCTGGGAAACAGTTAGAAAACTCTATAAGTTCTCTCCTGCCTGTTTCTTTATCAGAAGTAAGGGATAATGAATGATATTGCATCACTTCCACCAGGGAGGAAGCAGTGAATGTATATAAGTGAAATAGACCCCAATTCTCGATATGAGTTTGCCTTCCCTGCTCACCAAGCTTCTGACAACAACAATTTGTGTGGACTTGGAGGAAGACTTACTCACTATTATGGCATCCAATATAACACTTAGGAAGGTAATTAATTAATCAAGAAGCTCATTGACAGCACAGGAAGTAAGACCATATCAAAGACTAATGCTGTCTCTCCCGGTTGGCCTGACCCAGGGTGTGCCTGAGTCAAAAGATCTATCCTCAGTGCACACCCTTCTCGAATAAGTATATCAGGTCTCAGAGCAGTCAGCATATGACAAGTCTCCATGGCCATTTCCCGATTCCATTTTGTGCTGTTTATTGAACAGAAACTCTGGGCCGGGTGCTTTATGTACATTATTGCACATATGCAGTGCTTACGGCGGCCCATTTTTCACATGACAAAACTGAAGGCCAGGGAGACTAAGTTACCCAAGACTGTAATAGCTACTAGGCTTCAGAGCTGGGCTTGAATCTCACTTGAGAACTTTCTTATTGGTTTTAGAGAGAGGGGAAGGGAGAGAGAGGGAGAGGGAGAGAAACACCATTGTGAGAGAGAAATATTGATCCGTGCCTCTTGTATTTGCCCAGGCTGGGAAATGAACACACAACCTAGGCATGTGCCCTGACTGGGAATCAAACCCATGACCTTTTTGTTTACTGGACAACGCTCCTACCAACTGAGCCACGCTGGCCAGGGCTGGCCAGTGGACTTTTGACAAGGGTGTTAAGACCAGTGGGAAAAGAATAGTCTCTTCAACAAATGGTGCTGGGACAATTGACAATTTACATAAAAAGGATGAAGTTGGACCCTCCCCTCACACCATATACAAAAATATAAACTCAAAATCAATCAAAGACCTAAGTATAAGAACTAATACCATAAGGCTCTTAGAGAAAATCATAGGGGTAGATATTCATGACCTTGGATTTGGTAATGGAATCTTAGATATGACACAAAAAGTGTAAGCAACAAAAGAAAAAAAACACAGATGCATTGGGCTTTATCAAATTGAAAACTTTTGTGTGCTAGAAAACATTATTGAGTAAATGAAAAGACAACTAACAGAGCGTGAGAAAATATTTGCGAATTATATGTCTAACAAGCATCTAGTATCCAGAATATATAAAGAACTCTTATAATTCAACAACAAAAAGACAAACCCAATTCAAAAATGGGCAAAGGATTTAAATAAACAGTTCTCTGAAGAAGATATACAAAGACCAACAAAGCACATGAAAAGATGCTCAACATCATTAGTCATTAAAAAAATGCATATCAGAACCCCAGTGAGACAGTACTTCACAGTTTCAATGATGGCTATTAAGAAAAAAAAAAAGGAGAAACGTTAGCATTGATTTCTGATCAAGATGGAGATGTAGGTAAACACGGCTCACCTCTTCACACAACCACATCAAAATTACAACTAAATCACAGACCAACGATCACACAAAACTGTCAGAAATTGAGTTGAATGGAAGTCCAACAACTATGGAACTAAGGAAACCATATCCATCTAGAAGTATAGGAGATGAGGTGATGCAGAACAGGCGAGGCCCCACGCCCACATGTGGTGGATAAAAATTTGGGAGGAATATCTTGGGACTAGGGGGTCCCAGCCTCATACCAGGCCCCACAGCTCAGGGTTCCAGTGCCAGGAAGATAAGCCCCCATAACTTGTGGCTGAAAAAACCGGTAAGATTTGAGTCGGTGAAAAAAAACTATAGGACTCCCTGGCAGTTCTTCTTAAAGGGCCCACGCTGAAATTACCCAGAATGTACTCCCTCTGAGCTCCAGCACCAGTGGGGTAGCAGCTTGAAAGGCAGCAGTGGCTTATGGGGAGGACCTGAAGTGTCTGGCGTCAGGGTGAGAGCTGGGGGGGGGTCAGCTTTCTCCCAGATAGAAAGGTGGGCAGAGGCCACTGTGCGTTTTCTGAGCCCTCCCCTGACAGAGTCACAGAGCAGGAAGGTGGGAGCCATATCTGAGACCGCATCAACCTGGCTCACACTGTTTGCCCTGCCCTGGTGTTTACCTGAGGCTCTACCACAAACACCTTAATGGACCAGCTCCCAGCCTTCCGACCTCTGGCTAAGTGGCCCAAGGCCCAGCATTAGCAGCAGCCAGTTTTGGATCATAGCTTGGTTTTGCCTGGAAACCTCCAAGAACAGCACAATTAGCAGCCATCTGAAGATTGCTTTGTAGCTCACACTGGGTGGCCCCAGACAGAACATAGGTGGTGACTGACCCTGACCTGTACCACCTGGGAGACCCCAGAGCCTGTACATCCAGTGGACAACCACATACCACATAAGAGCACCACCACCCTGCCCCTGCACTGCTGATCCTCCGCAGAGAGAGAAGGTTGGTGGTCAGTGTTCACAGCCAGTCCTTACAGCTGACTGACCTGGGTAAATCCCTCCCACAGACCTGCCTATAGCAACCAGGGCTCAACTACAAGAGGAGGGTGTACTCAGACCACATGGAGGGTGTACCTTGAGTACTCAGTTTGGGTGATAGGGGAGGCTGTGCCACTGGACCCCATAGGTCATGCTACCAAGATAGGGAGTCATGGTGGCTCTACTTAATACACAGAAACAAACATAGGGGGGCTGCCAAAATGAGGAGACAAAGAAACATGGCCCAAATGAAAGCACAGATCGAAATTCCAGAGAAAGAACTAAATAAAATGGAGATGAGCGATTTATCAGATGCAGAGTTCAAAACACTGGTTATAAGGATGCTCAAGGAACTCAGTGAGTACTTCAACAGTGTAAAAAAGATCCAGGCAGAAATGAAGGGTATGCTAATGGAAATGAACAATTTACAGGGAATCAACAGTACAGTGGATGAAGCTGAGGATCAATTCAATGATATGGAACATAAGGAAACAAAAAACAACCAAGCAGAACAACAAGAAGAAAGAATCCAAAAAACAAAGGGTAGTGTAAGGGGCCTCTGGAACATCTTCAAACCTACCAATATTTGCATCATAAGGGTGCCGGAAAGAGAAGAGGAAGAGCAAGATATTGGAAATCTATTTGAAAAAATAATGAAAGAAAACTTTCCTAATTTGGTGAAGGAATTAGACATGCAAGTCCAGGAAGCACAGAGAATCCCAAACAAGATGGATGCAAACAGGTCCACACCAAGACACATCATAATTAAAATGCCATAGTTTAAAGATAAAGAGAGAATCTTAAAAGTAGCAAGAGAGAAGAAGTTAGTTACCTACAGGGGAGTTCTCATAAGGCTGTCAGCCAATTTTTCAAAAGAAACTTTGCAGGCTAGAAGGGATTGGCAAGAAATATTCAAAGTCATGAAAAGCAGGGACCTACAGCCAAGATTGCTCTACCCAGCAAAGATATATTTTAGAATTGAAGGGCAGATAAAGAGTTTCCCAGACAAAGAAAAACTAAAGGAGTTCATTGTCACCAAACTATTATTATATGAAATGTTAAAGGGACTTATTTAAGAAAAAGAAGAAGATCAAAACTATGAATAATAAAATGGCAATAAACACATACCTATCAACAATTGAATCTAAAAAACAAACTAAGCAAACAAGCAGAACAGACAGAATCATGGATACGGAGAGCATTTTGATGTTTACCAGATGGGAGGAAGGCTTAGGGGAATGGGTGAAGAGGTGAGGGGATTAAGAAGTACAAATGGGTAGTTACAGAATAGCCATGGGGATGTAAAATACATCATAGGAAATGGAGTAGGCAAAGAACTTATATGCATGACCCATGGCATGAAGAAAGGTGGGGAGACTGCCTGAGAGGAGTGGAGGGTGTTGGGTGGGGGGACAGAGTGGGCAAATTGGGACAACTGTAACAACGCAGTCAGTAAAATATTTAAAGAACAAGTTAGTGAGAATGTGGAGAAATTGAACTTTTATACATTGCTGGTGGGAGTGTAAAATGGGTCAGCCACCATGGAAATACTTCGGTAATTCCTCAAAAAGTTAAACACAGAATTACTATATGATCCAGTAATTCTACTTAGGTTCATACCCCAAGGAATTGAAAGTAAGTACTCAAATAGTTGTACCTGAATGTTTATAGCAACACTATTTACAATAACCAAAAGGTAGAAAAAAAACCCAAATGTCCATCAGTGGACGAATGGATAAATTGTGGTGTATACATACAATGGAATATTATTTGGTTGTAAAAAGAAATGAAATATTGATATATGCAACAATATGGATGAACCTTGATAACGTTATGCTAAGTGAAAGAGACCAAGCACGAAATGTCACTTATTGTATAATTCCATTTAATAGGAAATATCCTGAACAGGCAAATCCAGAGACAGAGCCCTAATTGTGGCTGTCGGGGGCCGGATGTTGGGTGAACGGGAAGTAACTACTTGATAGGTATAGGGTTTCCTTTCATGACGATGAAAATATTTTGCAGCTAGATAGACGTGGCGGCCATTGTGTTGTTCATTTTACGTTATGTGAGTTTTACCTCAATAAAGAAGATAAAAGCGAGACAATCGCCAGTTTCATAGCAGAGGACTCCACCCAGGGTGTGCTGCTATATCTCTTTCCACAGATTGATGCATCAAATTATTGAAGAGAACCAGGAGCACATCCAGAGGAGCAGAGTGAAGGAGTTGCAGCCCCACCAGCCCGGGTTGGGCTCTGCAGTGGGCCTAGAGGTTGCCATCAGCCCGCTGGTTCTACAGCTTCTCAGGAGTTAATCTGATCCTCGGGAGGTTTTACAGCGCTCGCTCTCCAGCTCCTCCTCCACCTGCCTGTCTGGCCAGAGAGGCCTGGCTGGGCTCCAGGATGCTCACAGCTCACTTCTCCCTCTTGCAGTTTGAGCAGGCAGCCTAGCCAGGGTCTGGCACAACTTCAGTGGGCTCCAAGGGGCTGAACTGGGGGGCAGCTCCGGAGTGGGGCTCTCCGGTGTGCGGACACCGCAAATCTATTTTCTCAGCCCAGCTAGCAGGACTGGGACCACTTTGGCAGATCGAGGGAAAGGTTTGGGACTTCCTCCAGGAACACAGGTGAGTGAAAAGGGCCTCATAAGGGGAATTAACAGGCAGTAACACATCTGAGTGTGTGTGGCCCCGCACTGGTTTCCTTATCTTAGAGCTGCAGGAGGGTTGGTAGTTGTTCTCCAGGGGTGGGGGATGTTTCAGGGACATGCTTCTGATTAATTTCCACTTGATCTTCAGAGCTCAACACAGACATCTCTTTCTCCAGGAAGCCTTCCTGAGCCTTAAAGTGACCTTTCTCTGTGTCCTCAAAGCATCCTGCACATCCATGTAGCATTTTCTATACTATGTTTTGAAAGCCTCATGACCCCTTTGTTCCCCACACATACTAGACTGTGGACTGCCTTGCGGCCTGGTACCCTCCCCCAGGCATCCCCTTACCTTCAGGTCAGTGACCCTGTAAGTGTCTTGGGTGCCTGCTATTAACCTGGGGAAGGAGGGCCAGTTCCTTTTCTTATTGTGCCAGGCAAGTGCCTGTTCACACGTATGCGTGCATATACACACACACATATGACCTCAAGGAAAGTTCAGTCTGTTCTTCAATCCAAGTCCCTGTGATAGAATTTTAACAACACAGAACTGGGTGACAGTGGGCCAAGTTTTGGGTATTGTAGCCTCGAACTCATGCGTTCAAACCCTTGCATGATACCAAGCACGGTGTTTAGGGCGTTGGCCCCCATGTGAATGTCCCCTTGGTTGACAAGATCTCCCACTGGGACCTGTTTTTCATCCCCATTCTGCTCTAGTTTGCTTTCCTCCTTTCGCAGGCTGGGTCCGTTCCCTTGGCTGGGGTGTCCCAGCTCCTCATCTACTACTCACTAAAACGAGTAGCAGAGTCCCCACTCATTTCACTGCTGCTTAGAGTGAGGGGGAAGCTTGGGACCTGGAGTCAGATTAGAGAAGGGAGAGGACCCCGATCTCTGGGTGGGAGCCTGCTTTTTCCTTCTGTTCTTTGATGATCATCCCAAATCACCGTAAACGACAGATCACTTATACTGAAAGTGCTCATCTCATGCCCACAGACTTCGGTGATCTACATACAAGATTCGCGTCTTCCTGTTAGCATAATTTTCGGACTTTATTATGCTGAAAGGGTGTCTGTCTCTTCCCCAACCTTGACTGTGACATTACAAAACCCTCTTCTGTCAGTTTGGCCTTGGAGAGCTCTGCTTTCAATTCCCATTTTTCATTTTCCCTGGTTTCTGTCCTTAGGGATAGGGGTACAAATAGACACAGGACATGTCTTAAAACTCAGACTGGGGCTGGGGGTACCCAGGTCACTGGCAGGTGCAGGAGGTCACTGCTATAACCTCCCACAGGGGCCAGTGAGGCCAACCCCCTGGGGCTCAAAGCACATGGTCTAGCATGTGTTTGGAAGCAGAGAGGTGGCCAGGAATTTACAATACGATGTGATAAATATAGGTAAGAAAGACATGATGCTCTGAGAGTGCAGAGAACAGGAGCCTCATTTTGTGCATGATGGAAGACTTTCTGAATGAGGTGATGTCTGAATTGAGCCTTGAAGAACAAATAAAAGTTACCCAGGAGCATGTTTGTCTGCACTCTGATCCCCGAATTCTCACTCCGTCTCAAGCTCTGGAGAGACCAGAGAGGCACTTGAGATACCCTGCTGCACTTTGTCCAGGATATTTGGGTTTGGTAGCCTGGACTCTGAAGCATCAGCTGAACTGACAGTGCCCATGGATATTCCTCTGGGACCATGGGCAGATGTAGAGACAGACATTAAGGGGGCCTGGGGGGTTCTTGAGAGCCTTGGGGGCTAACTGTGGGGTACCACTCCTGATTTCTGTCTGGGAGATTCTCAGATATGGGTTACGTCTCAGTTCAGGACATAGGACCTTGCTGGTTTCTGCCTTCAGTACCTTTGCGAAATGATGGCATCTATCCCAAGGACTAAAGTTTAGGAGTCCCAGTGGAACCCATAAGCCATCCTAGCAGTGCCTCTTCCCCTGTGGCTGAGGAAGGGGGCTGGCGATATTACCCTAGCTTTACTTGAGTGGTGGAGTTATTCAGGCTACACTATTATCTGGGTCAGCTGCAATTGGAGAATCTAGAGTGGGTTTTGCTCTTCCAGGCTTAATAAAAAATCTCAGATGGGCTTAGGATCATCAAGCTGCAGAGCTTGGTGGGACCTTGGCCACAAGGAACAGAGGGCTAAAGGAAAAAACCAGGAATATGTGGGATTAGCATGAAGGGATGGTCTACTAGTGGGCTGCCCTTGGGGTGGGTGTGCCTAGCATTGCCCTGCGGCCACCACTGTAACATGAATTCAAGGAAAGGACCTCTTCTTCCTCCCCGTCTTCTTTTTTCCTGTTCTTCTTCCTTATTATTACTGCTATCATGGGAGCTGTGGTGGGCTGGGAAATGATCACACAAAAAATAAGAATGGTGTTTCTTTCACTTTGAAAAGAACTATGAATCCTGCTTTACCCTAGCCTTAGCTGTGTCTCTGAGTCCGACTGCGCACAGGACCCCATGAAGAGACATCTATTCATTGGTGATGGCCGCACCGGACCCAATAGAGCCTTGTATTACTGGTTTTCTGTGCTTTGGGTCGCGGTTGTGCAATGGTCCACGGTGGGGAGGCGAGTTTTGCTGGGCTCTCATTGGCAATGAGTGAAATAACTATAATGGCAGTGACCCTGAATGGGGGTCATTTGGGAAGACTACCTCTCTAAGCCTTCTAACTTTCAGTGATGACCGTGTATTAGTTGTGTAGCAGTTGTGTGGAATTAATAAGGACTCTGTCCAGGCAAAACATAAATCCAGCTCAGAATGGACCATGACAAGTGGCTAGGCTGGAGTGAGCCACAGGGGTGTCTTTTGGTTTGGGGAGGGGAGTGGGTGCTTTGAGCGTCCTGGCAGGTCCCTTCCTTTCCCCACTCCAGCCTCCCTGCATGGCTCCCTGCATGGCACAGTCAAAAAGGACTGTGGTCGTAGGGCTGGCTCGGGGTCGCTCATACCCCTGCCAGGGCTGCCCTGTGCCCGGAACTTCCTAACTTGACTGTGAGTCTCTCCACAGTGCATTTTCTGGGTTTGGGCCCGGGATGCTGAGGCCGTGCACGTGTCTCTCCTTCGCTGCTTCCGTCTCGGTTTGAGTCTGTACACACGGGCCTGTCTGACTGATGTGTTTTCTTAGAAGCTGATGGTTTTATTGTTGAGTTTGGCACCTCTTCAGGCAATGAGGTAGGAGAGAAAGTTGGGCCTTTGAGCTCTGGTAGATGGCCTTGGCAAGTGACAGCAGCACGGTTTAGGGAAGTGACACTGCCACTCACTATGCACATTCTCCAGAGTGCCCTGCGGGGGCTGTTCTACTCTCAGAGACGTGGATGGCCTCGCTGTGCTGGTGGCCGAGGTCAGGTGGACAGAGCAAGGCTGCTCATCAAGCTCTTTGTGAGCTGCTCATCACCTCCCGGGTCCTTTCTGGGGATGCCTCCCTGCCCCCTTGCCTCTGGGGGCCGCGGTGGGAGCCAGCAAGCAGCTTGGGACACCCAGCTTCGGCCCAGGCCGCACCTCCTCTGTGTCTGGCTTTAGAAAGGGCTCCTGAGGCCCAGGGGTCTCCAACACTCTGGGAACAGGTGTCACCGATGACCCTTTTATTCTTCACCTGTCCAATTCATGCTCTGAATTTGTCATGCCCTCTCATAAGATATTCTTTGGCACAGGAATGCCATTCTCTCCGATGAGGGAGTGGGATAGAGAGAAGGAGAGAGGAACTGGAGAGAGAGGAATCTGGGATGGCTGGAGAGAACACAGGTGCCGTTTCTACTATTTGCAAATCCTCAAGACCCTTGATCTTCAGGGCCTTAGAGCAGAACCCAGATTCACAGGTGATTCAAGAAGGCAGAGCCCTGTGCCCTGCTGTGGGGTTGTGGGTGTATTATTCTAACAGATAAGATAACTATTTACTTATTGAACAGGTTTCCCCTTGATTACAGACCATTGGTGGTTCTAGAATGTTGATATTTTATTAGAATTTTATAGGTGTGAGTTTTACAAATTTTGCCTTTTACACCAGGGAGCTAAACTAACTTAGCATATTAATGTAGAAATATATTCTTCAGTTCATTTTAACCAGAATGTGCTGTGGGGTCACCCTATATCAGGCACTAAGAATAGGAAAGTAAAAGACACTTGCCACTAGCCTTACCGAGCGGGAGACAGTCACAGGGGGGGAAAAAATGGACGTACAGTGTGGTGATTGCTCTAGGAGAGGTACGGACCCCTTTTTGCCCGGAAGAAGGAGGTGGTAGGGGGAAAGCTGATTCTTGGTAGAAGGTTCTCCAGAGACTGTGATATCTGAGTAGGGCTTTGATGGATAAGTAGGATTTCACTAGGGTAGCAAAGAAGAGCAGTCCAGGCTGGATGAGCGGTACGTGCTAAGGCCCAGAGGTGTGCAAGGCTGGCCTCTCGTGGGACTTGCAAGTAGTTTCGTGTGGCCATAGCTGGTGTGGATTAGAGGGGGTCTGGAAGGACATGAGAGGTAACAAAAGGTAGATTTGGTCAGCCGTTTATGAAAGGGCCTGTTAGGTAGATTAAGGAGTTTGATTTTATCCCGACACCTCGGGTAGCAAGTGTTTTGTATTTTAGAAAGATTGATCCAGTTGTAAACTCCCGTTCAAGTTTCCTGCATTGTTTACTTGGATTGCGCCACAGATTCTTTAGAAACCCCATAGAGATGAAGGATCTTCTTCTCTCATGCAACAGCCCGGCTCGGCCCAGGGGCAGCTCCCTCTCTCCCTAGGGGCCTGCCCAGACCAGGTCTCTGGGGTCGCTCACGCTGGATTGTACTGCGCGTGGCATCCTGGAAGAGTGGAAAGAGGTACAGAGGACGACGCGAAAGACCGCAAACACATTTTGTCCACTCTCCCACCTTCTTACTCCTGTCTGTAGACGAGAGGACGATTGGGCTCCATGTGGCTTTTGCCTTTCTGCAGCCCCTCTCTACCGCAGCCTTCCAAGAGGAGGAGGCCGAGCCAATCACCAGGCAGGGGAAGAACCTGGGTCCGCCGGCAGGGTGTGGTCCCTGTGCTCAGAAATTCCATCACCATGCATGGGCGCTGGGTTGCTCTTCCCGTCTTTTTGCGGAGAGCCCCCCTGGCAGGACGTCGCTCAGAGCAGGCCTTGCGGCTCCTGCTCTCTGTGTGCCTGCGCGGCTGTCCGAGCAGGCTTGCGCTCAGGTCTCATCATTAGGCATTCAGTGTGGAGGGGGAGATAATAGGGTCCTCCCTCAAACCCCCCGGTGGCGGCGGCAGAGGGAACCTCGTCCAGGCTCTGCCCAGGGGTCCTTTATTCTCGGCGGGCTGTTCTCAGAACACAGACCCCTGAGGGAATGAAATGAGAGATGAATTACGGCTCTCTAATTAATCGCCTGATGTCCTATCCTGTCCAATTCCAAAATGTTAGTGAAACACACTAACATTTACTTAACACGCCTAATGTAACTAAATAATAAGCAGAGCGACACTGCGTGCGTTGCTCAGGGTCATTCCCCGCGGGGCTGGCCTGCGGCTCAGCTCTCTCCAGCCCGACTTCCTGAGTCGCACCGTGCTTCTTCTCTTCTTTTAAAAACTGTATTTTTCCATTGTATTTTTTTCCATTACCATTTTATTCCCCTTTTACTGCGCCCCCCCACCCCCACAGTCACCACACAATTGTCCATGAATTTAGTAGATCTAAAATTAGTTTGGGAATATTTTTTTCTTTTTGATATATGCAGATGTGGTGTGACAAATAGCAAATATATAATATAAGGATGTGCTAATGGGCTCCAACCTGCAGAAGGATCTTAAAACTTTACTCTCTCGTAATTTCTTTTAATCTGTTAACATTTGTATTAAAAAATATGCATTCTGAGCCAAGTTCAGATTATGACTTGATCACGACTCTCAGAACACTCCGATTTGGGATCTCCAAGGAAAATTCTTGTCCAGTTGGAAACAAAACCATGCTACATTCTTCAAACCAATGAATGAGTTGCTCTGGACTTGCAAAGCTGAAATGATTCAAGAACTAATAATCATAAGAATAGCTGCTATCCCTCGGGCTGGGGAAGCGAGAGGGGAAGAGGACCCTAGGAGGCTGGTGCTCAGACCCCCAAGGAGGCATTAGGGCAGCAGGCCTGCCATGCGGAGAGGGCAGGGGGTGTGGGTGGAGTGTGGCGTAGCAGGTGGGCTGACCACTGAGGGTCATGGCCCAGCTGCTGCTGGAACCTCTTACAGGTGGGCAGAGCAGGGGCTGGACTTTTGAAGCGGGTGCCGTGAGGCTGGTCTTAGCAGTAGCAAAGTTTCCCCCGGAGGCTTTCTCCCTCCTGGCCTGCCCTCCTCCCTCTTGGTCCTCGTTTGGCTGAACCAACAGGAAACCGGTGGGCAGGGATGCCTGGGAAGAGGGGTCTGGGGAGCCCTGCCCCGGTGTTGCACAGTGTGAGGGTGGCCTGAGCTGAGGAGCCACAGAGAATAACCGGAGTCACAGAAGCAGATTTGGGGGCAGGTTAATTTCAAGGTTCCACATACTCACTCCTACCTTATACGGAGATTAGGCCTCCGCCTAGGCTGTATTCTCATAAGCTCATCTGGTACAAGTCCAGTAAAGTTAAGCTCCCACGGGTAGGAATGAAGAGGCGGACATTCCCACGTGTCAATCACGGGAGAAGAGGCCAGCCGGCCATTATTTGAGACAAAAGGGTGCGAATGGTGGATCTTAGACTGGAGGGGAGGGAACGCCTGCTGCTCTCTGAGCTGCTGTCTCTTCCGTTTGAACTTTGAGATGTGCTCTCAAAGGCACATCTTGGTGGTGGATGTGGCAGACGGCCTCCTGCCACCTTATGGAACTTTCTGCTACGCTCTGGGTTCACAGCCCTTCATTCTGAGGAACCACAGAGTTGAGGAAAGACTTACGGGGCATGGAGGCTCACAGAGGGAGGGAGGCCCAGTCCCCCGGGGCCCCTCGAGGCCATCGTGGCGTTAGCTACAGTGATGTGGGGAGGGCACTCCCAGTGTACTCAAAGCAAAGGGGCGATAAAGCCATTGCTCTTCCCCACATGAGAAAGTGTTGTCTTTGTTGTCTGTCTCAGAATCGTGGGATCTAATTTTATGAGGAAAACTGAGAAAGAGATCCCAAGGATTTGGAGGCAGGTAGTAGGGACGGAGCTTGGAATTTCCCTCCAGGTGTTTCCTTGTTAAGCCGTTTTTCTTGGGCATTTCTCTGCCATGCCAGCCTCTACCGGCTCTAGGGTCTACCTTCCTTGGAGACTCCCACAAGGTGGCAGAGGGCTCTGGGTTGCTAGTCCAGGAACCGTCTTTGTGCCGATCACATGTCTCCCACCTCCACCCCACCCCTGTTCTCACTGTTTTCTCTGCTCACTTTCTTTAAAGGCGAGAGAGAGAGAGAGAGAGAGAGAGAGAGAGAGAGAGAGTGCCATATGCAAGTCTCTCTGGAAGGAGACAGGAAATTACATTGAACTGATTTCTAAGTGGGTGATGGCAGACTCTTTGCCTGCCGGTGTGAGGGCTCTGGCATCTGAGGGTAGGAGGAGGATGCCAGGCAGGGGTAAAGCAGGGACAGAGAATGATTTGCAGGAAAGGTGGGGAGAGACAGTATTGCTCAGTGATTTTGCCCAAGGTCAGCCTGAAAGTGCCTTCTTTTTCTGACCTTGGTCGGTCTGAGTTGCTTGTGTGCAGGCCCCATCTCTCAGAGCAGAGGACACGGTCAGGGTGAGTGTTTCTCCTCCACCCCATTCCTCACTGACTCTGAGGCCCTTGAAGATGATTTTGCAAAGTGTTTCTAAAGATTTTTTAGCACACGCCTTCTGCTCTGTCTGTCCCCGTCAGCCAAGATTTGGTTAAGCTTAGAACATGCTTTCTAAAGTCCCCGTGTTTCAACTTTTGCTTCCTCTCTCTGTTAAGAGCACCGCAGTTTAGCTTAAAGCTACCATTTTGCAAGTGAGAGAGTCCAGGCTCAGCAGGGGGAGGGCCACACACGGGGGCTTCCTCCTGGCCATGCTCTGTGTCACCACTGTTTCTCTTGGTGACCTACCTGTAAAATACAGGTGCATGGAGCGGTCCTCTGGCTGGCTCTAGGCATTGTGCCTTTGCATCTGGGTATTGGGAAGGTGGGCATGTGTCTGTACATGTGCAGGCCTGTGTGTACACGGACATATGTATGTGCATATGGGCAGGTGTATGTGTAGAGCATGGACAAGTATGTGTCCCTAGGCAGGCATGTGTGTACTTGGGCATGCATGTGGGCATGCATGGGCAGATAGATATGTGTGCACACAAGCAGGCTTGTGTGTACACGGGGAGATGTGTATGTGGACAGGCATGTGTGTGTTCATGGGCAAGCGTTGTGTGTACATGGGTAGACATGCTTGTGCATGGACTCATGGACATGCATGGACAGACATGTGTATTCATGGGCATATGCACATTGTGCATGGGCAGATATGTGTGTGCATAGGCATATGTGTTCATGGGCAGGCATGCGTGTGTGCAGCTTACATGGTGGCTGTCACCCAGCAGCACTCTCAGGAGAGGAGCACACGGCAAAGACAAATCAAGTCCTGGGACACTGTCCGTCCGGCTCCATGTCTGCCGAGGGTGCCCCCGACACCGCTGGCACCTAAGGGTCCCAGCCGTTCTCCCGGGTCTGGGAGTCTGCATATGGACCATTGATGCCCTGTGGTTCTGATTCAAACCACGCAGCCTGCGACCTTCCTGGCTGCACTTTTCCACCTCCACAGCCTGTCTCCTTGCAGAAGTAAGAGGTCTGCAGGACGCTGTTCCAGCAGCAGCCACGGCAGCAGCAGGAGCAGCACCGGCACCCTCCAAATTGGGACTCTAGCCCTTTAAATCTGCTCAGTTACCAAAAAAGAAGAGGCATCAGACCCTGTTAATTAAAGCTCGCCCTGGTCCATCATTCTGAGGAGCTGCAGTGCTCTGCTCCTTCCTGATGGCTTAGAGATTCTCCTTAACTCCCAGCCATGGATCTTGGAGAATTTCCCCCGAGATCAGCAGGAGGTATGATCCTTATCGATGGCACTCTGGGGCTTATGTGGCTCTGAATCAATAATACAACTGACTGCATGGATGCTGCCTGGCCCCCCTTCCCTTCCCTCTTCCCCTCTGCCTTCTCTCCAATTTCCCAGCTTGTGTTTAGTTGAGACAAATCAAGTTTTCATGGGTTTCAGAGGAAGGGGAGGGGCTGGGGGTCTTAAGGTCGCTCCCAGTGTATTTGCTGTGGTCCTGCCTTCACCCAGCTGCCAAAGGGGCTTGGAGGAGCCGGGAAACATGCTTCTTCAAGCTCGGGATCAGGCAGGCACCGTTTCCTCCTGGCTGGGTCCCTTCCTTCAGGTTAGAATTAAAGGGCATAACCCTGACTTGACTTGCTCCTTAAATCGACGAGCTGCCCCTTGGGTCAGTCTGAAGATGGTTGCGCGGCCGTTCCTGTTATTAGAAAACTCATTGCATACAACTTTCTCTCCATGCGTTGTCCCGGCAGAAGCACCTGTCCTCCAGTCTCCCCTACCCTTTACTTTGAATGCCGCTAGATTAAAATGCTTGCTGTAAGATTTCAGGAATTCATAACCCTTTCCCTGTGCCTTTTGAGGAAACTCACTTCCAGACGAGTCTCAGGTTCTGTTGCAAAGAGTTGTTTTTATTCAGGAATCTGCTCTAGCCTGGCAGAGAGGGAGATTTATCTTCTTTTACATTGCATTTTGTAAATTGTACTTGAGCCCAGAGAACATCTATCTGCAAATCCTTCACTGGTTTGTGTTTGCCCCCACAGCTTCCTTCTGGGTGAAATGTTCTCGAGTCATACCCGAAGGAAAGGTTTCCTTTCAATCAGCTTGACATGACTTCACAGATGTCCCTGAAAGCCAGGCCCTGGCAGGGGGGGCCATTTTCATCGTCCTGAGTAGCAGTCCCCAGGAGCCCAGAGCCAGGGTCCATGTGCCTTGAGAGGGGGCTTCCAAGCCGCCAGGGGAGTAGCTTAGGAGGGAAGGCACTTTTGCTGATTTTTCCAGGGGCTTTAAAACACTGTGGATGACTAACATTGCTTCTCAAGTGTTGAGAGGGATCTGAGCGAAAACACAGCTCACGGGAGTGGGAATTTCCCCCCAAAGTTATTGCCTGCCGAGCCTGAAGCTGTTTACACAAACAGCAGTCATGGTGTGTGCGCAGCTAAACCCTCTCCAACCCCCCAGCGAAGGATGGGACTTTCTCCGGGTGCATGCCACGGAAGTCGGCATGTCTGCCTCTCAGACCTGTGGTTGCAACCTGATTCGTATTCTCAGAAGAATAAAACTCTCAGCCGTGGCAGAAAACAGTCCAGTTAGGAGGGACTATTCAAAGCCTACAAATGAAGCACTTGATGGGATTCCTAATCACTGTGCCCGTCGGTAGATTGGGCTCCGAGGGAGGCAGAAGGGAGGGATATTCCCTGCAAACAGAAAGCCACCAGGGGGGCACGATGAGGAAAGCCCCCAGCCGGACGGGGAGAGGAGGCCTGTAGGAGGCAGCATTCTGGGTCTGGTGCTCTCTCCTGGGCTTTGCTTTCCAGCTGGTCTTTGAATGGCTTCGCTGAGGGTTGGGCTTGTACCTGGAGCCGGGGATATAAGGAGGACTGTGGCCGTGGTAAGCGGGGTGACTTCCTGAGCTCACAGACAGAGGGTCCAACTGGGGAGGTCCTCTCCTAGCTCTTCTCTCCCAACCCCCTTGGGGACTAAACGTCCTGGGCCCTCTTCCTCTCCCGGACTATTGCTCAAGAGTCAACACCCTTCTTCCACCAGAAGAACCTGGGCATCACTGCTAGCGCAGGCGGAGGCCGGGATAGACATCGCTCTTGTATAATCATGGCCTTAGACTGGTGGGACCTAGGAACACTACGGAAATGAGTAGACTGTTCCTTTGTGTCAGCTTTCTTTTCAACTTAATGATGTGTGAATGTGTTTTGTTTTTTAATTTACTGGATGGCTGCTGGCTTTCAAGGAGCTGTAAATAGATCCCAGTGGAGTGTGTTTAGACCTGGTAACTTTGCAGTTCTGTGGTCCATGGGTATGCTTTTCATGGCCTTAGTGGGTGTTCCCATTACCAGGGTGTTGGAGTGGAAAGGGCACAACCTTGGCGAAATGACAGATCTTCATCGGCATGTCAGTTCCACTGACTTGTGTGTGGCTCAGGCCGGTTAGGTAGTCTCTTGAGTCTCAGTTTCTCCATCTGTAATAGGGTGAAGTTTTCAGGATTAAATGGAATAATTTAGCTAAAGTCTGGGCGCACAGCAGGTACAAAATAAGTTTTCTCCTTTCCTTCCAACGGAGGCATCTGCCTTCTGTTCAGGAAGCCTTAACATGAAGGATGGAGCCAGTTAAATAAGACCCTTCCTTCTCTGCGGCAGGGGCAACCTCTTCCGTGCCATTACGCCCCCCAGCCCCCCTGCCAATGACTAGCACAGGACCTGACGAGGGGCCGAAACTACATAAAAATTTATGCGTGAAGGTCTGTGGACATTTAACCTTCAGCGTAGGTGATTTTTAATGACGAAGCGAAACCACTTCTCACTCAGTTCACTTACAAAATACAGCTGAGCCAGACAGAGCAAAGAGTCCCGTGACTGTAATAAATCTGGCTTAAAGCATATCCTTTTGTGAATTGTAATAAAAAGGCTCTCCCGCACCAGGACCTGCAGCAGGTGCCTGTGGATTCCTGGAGTGTTCCGGGAGCCGTCCTGGTTGCTGAGGAGTGTGCGGGTGACTTCCGCCTTCCCTCAGTGAGTGCCGCTTGCTCCCTTTCGTGGTCCGAAGAACAGGCTCTGGAAAGGGAAAACAGCTCTCGTTGGAGACAGGCACTTTACCCTGGCGTTCTGATGTGCAGGACAGGTCAATCAATCAATCAATCAGTCAACCAGCCGGTCTGTGTGTAGCCACTACTTATTGGGCAGAATCATTGATTTCATAAATATATATCAAAATAATGATAATAATAGTAATAACTCATACCGCCACTGCTGCCTAATATTCACCGAGGGTCTCCCTGGCTACAGGCTGGGCACCCACCTGAGAGGGACAGCACCGCCGCGCTGAAGTAGGGGACAGAGGAGCAAACAGTGTGGCCCTGGCGGACTGCTACAGGCTAGGACACACAGGAGTCGAGGTCACTGTGGGGACCCAGGAGAGATGTTTCAAAAGGGTTCTTCTAACTACCATGTTGAAAGGAGATGGTAGGCGGCAAGGATGCGAGCAGGAAGACCTTCCAGGCGAATAAGAAATCCCAGCGAGCGGCGGCAGCGGCTGGACGAGGGGGAAACAGCAGAGGAGGGAAAAGTGCCAGGAATTTGGATTTTTGGAATTTTCTTCCTCCTTCTTCCCTTCCTTTTCCTTTTCCTTTTCCTTTTTTTTTTTTTTTGATGGAGGCAATGAGGTTTGCTGATGGCTTGGAGAATCGTGTGAGAGAAAAGGATGAGTCAAGGGTGACTCAAGCTTCTTCGGCCTCCAATGGGGAGAACTGGGGGTGGAGCAGGCTTGGGAGAAAATCAGGAGTTCAGCGTTCCTCCTGTGAACTTCAAGGTGCCTGTTGAGCATCCCGGCAAAGATGTTGAGTGGGCAGTCATGAGTTCATAGCAGAGGTCTGGGCTGGATACAGAGCCTTAGGAGCCATCAGGGTACAGATGGTATTTAAAGCTGTATCAGATGAGATCATCGGCAGATGGATTAGGGATGGAGAGGACTAAGGACTGAATTCTGAGTCATGACAACTATTTACAGGTTCAAGAGAGGAGGTGAAGCCAATCGAGGAGACTGAAGAGGAGTGTCTCTTCCGTCTAAGACAGTTTACCCACTTCCTGTGACCTCTCTCCTCCCCTCTCCTGGGAGCAAGGTTCATAGGTCACCATCCCCGTTTTCAAATCAACACCTTTCTCCTGGCTTCTTCCCACCTCCTTAGAGATCCGCCCAGGTGGCTCTCTTCTCAAAAACCAAAACCAAAAACCAAAAAACAAAACCCTCTCTTGACTCCTAAGTGTTCCTCTAGTTTTTACCCTATTTTTCTCTTTTCCTTTACAAATAAACTTTTCTTTCTTTCAACATTAATTAAATAACTACTATATGCCAGGCATGAGGGACATAGAGCCAAAAGTAGACTTTATCCTACTTGAAAGAATATCTATTTCTCCCTTTTCCACTTCCATAAACCATTTTGGATAGCATTTTGGATGCATATATAATAATGGAAGATAAAATATATAATCATAAACTAAGCATACAAATTTTGTACTAGAGAAAATACAATTTAGAATAGAAGAGCAAGGTAAGAAAAAAAGATAGAATGTGCAAATAAGGGTCAAAATGTTCTATAAGAATATAATTGAGCCACCAATCTGATCAGAATTTCCTGGTCAGAAAAAGGAAAACGGAAATTCCTTAAAAAAAAATTTACTGACATATAAAACACATCCAGAAAAGTTCTCATATCATAATTACATGGATCCATACCTTTTTACAAACCGAACACCCTATTTAACCAGCACCCAGATCAAGAAACAGGACATTATTCATACCCCAGTCTTTCTCTTTGTAGTTATTTCTAGTCTGCACAGGGACTGACATCAAATTTTCCTGTATCAAACTTTCTGGGAATTACTTTTTGAGTTTCATTGTTCGTGAGATGATATGCTAGTTCTTCAAGGGAAATGAGTTTTCTGGAATTTAATTCTGAAAGAGTATTTTATTCTGGAATTTCATTTAAGATATACTGAAAAAATTAGATAGACTCTATCTTGTCTATTTCTGTAACATATTTTGGATGGCATATACATATATGTGTTGATCTAATGAAACATAAAATATAAAATTAGAAACTAAAGATTAGAAAGGGGAAGAGTGGCAGCTCTTTAGCATCATCGGAAGCCTGACAAGGGACGGGTAGAAGCTAGAACATGGAGAGGATGGCGTGTTAGATGCCGGAGAGATCAAGCAAGACAGGGGCTGGGAGCGCCCCTTGGATTTGGAAAGTAGGAGGCAGCTGGCCCAGTTTCCTGGAGTGATGGAGGCAGAAGCCACATTGAGGGAGGACAAGAATAGAATTGGAGCTTTGAAGTGATGGCTCTGAGGGGAGACCTCTATTTCTAGAAGGTCCATTCTCATGGAAAGGAGAGAGAGGGTGGTAGGCAGAGAAAGTTGCAAAACCGAAGGAAGGGCTTTGTTTATTTCTCAATAAAATGGGGGAGGCTTAATCGTGTTCTTGGGGAAATAGGTAGTCAAGAGAGAGGAGAGAGGTAAAGGGGAGAGAAGTGAAAAAGAAGCAAGGACCTAGATAAATTCTCGTACTGTGCACGCACACACACGCACACAGTCACAGATGTGTGCACACATCTCTCTCTCTCTCTCACATACACACACACTCTGCCATTAACTTGGTTTCTCCCTCTCTAACTTTTTCTGGTCATGGGCCCCTCTCCTTGCCATAATTCTTTGTTTTGAAGCCAAGATGGCCCTTAGCAACGGCACACCCTGCGGGGGGCTCTAGGATGGCATCCAATCGGGTCTCTCCCTGAAGGGAGGGGCACCGTGGGGTATCTGCTGGACTTTACTTCGGCCATCTGTCCCAGAAGGTCAGGGCTGCAGGGGACCTTAGCGAGGGCACGGTCTGTGTCCTTATTTTCCAAATGAGGACACTGAGGCCCATGCTTCCCTGTCAGGGTGGAGCCGGCAGCGGCAGAGCTAAACCCCAGACCTCTGGGCTGCTTCATCATAGCTTCCGTTGGCCTTTCCAGCGCCCCCCCCCAACCCTCCCATCTCTCATCCTTGAGTGTTTCTCAAATTTCAGCATGTATCCAAATCACCTGGAGGGTTTGCTAAGACCCAAATTCCCTGGGCCCCACCCCAGAATTTCAGATTCAGTAGGGCTGAGGCGGGGCCAAGAATTTGCACCTCTAACAGCTTCCTAGGCCATACGGAGGCTACTGGTCTGGGGGTCATACTCTGAGAGCACCGCTGAGAACGTGCTGGGGGCGGCGGCGGTGACACCTAGCGTGACAGGAAGGGAGGAACGCTGAGCCTGGCTCCTAGGGGCTTTTCCTTTGGGTTGCCCTCATTTCGCTCAGGTGAGGCCTGAACGAGGTGGAGGGGGCCAGCTGCCAGCCCTGAGAAAATGAGCCATTCCACCTTCTTCTAGCCACCAAAGATCCAAGGAATGCAGTAGGGCAGGCTGTGCTCTGAGGCTAATCCTGGCAGAGTCAGGCTGTTGTTAAACGCAGCGCAGCCGAGGCTATAGCATTCCTCCCCCATCCCTGGGGAGAGTCACAGGGAAACCCGCTGGTTGGGCCCGGGCTGGGGCTCAGGGATTACACTCTACTTCCAGCAGCTCTGAGCGCTGCTCCCCCTCCCGGGGCCCCAAGGGAAGGGGGCTTGCCTTGCTGGGTGTGACCCAAGGTTTTTCTTCCGCATATTCCATTAACTTGGTGCTCAGAGCATATGTCAAGTGAATTCTGTCTCTGGCAGGTTATTACGCACTGAATTAGTGTGGTGAAATAAAAACTATAATAAAGCTGTACCAGACTCTTAAATTGTTAAAATTTATTATAAAATGTGCATACTTATTAACTGATATTCGCTTGTGTGCGTTTGCCTGAGCCTGAAGGCAAAGAAGATGAAAAGTGACTCTGTCAGAGGGAGGCCAGGAGTTGGCTCCTGGAATTCTCCAGAGTCCCAACCGGGCGGCAAATTCGCAAATTCCCGGAGAGCAGGCTGACCTCGCCCCAGTGTTGATGCCCATGGCTCTCCACCTCCACGTCAGGATCCCAAGGGAGGGAAGCCCATCCTTCTACTTCAAGGAGACCCGGGGGCAGCCCAGGGCGGTGTGCATAAACAGGGCCTTGCTAGAGTGTTTACACGCACGGACTCAGTTACTCACCCTCTCTAATCCTGGGACCGAATGTTCGAGCTCTGGAAAGTTGCTGCAGATGGGCTTCCCCCGCATTCACTTCTGCCATATCCTCAGGCCTGTTTCCTGCTCTGCCTTTTGAGAACCTTACGAAGGTGCCAAATTTTCCTCCGCTCAGCTAAGGCTGTTTCCTGATTGGCCCATCACCGAGGAGCCGGTCACTGGGCTGTCCGGGCCTCCCGGCTTGCTCCAGAAATGAGGTTGGTGCGTCTTCCCTGCCATTCCCCTGTGGGAAGCTGAAGGATGATGTTTTCTATGCTGCCGAGGGAAATGCTCTGTAGTGACCTCGGGATGGAGCGGGGCTTCCCATGCGCATTTTGAATCGAATCCCAGGTTGCAGTGTTGACCCTGGTTCCAACACCCTTTGTGCTTTTGAGTGACATCCTGTTCTTTTTTTTAAGTCCTTATTGCCACCCAGAGACCAGCTAGACTATAGATGCACTTGAAGCCGGAGACACCTCTGCGTAAGAAAAAGTGGGAAAGAAAAGCTCAGAATGTTTCCCAAACACCAAGGCCGGAAGTGTTCTCGCATCTCTGCCACCGTGGCCCGGAGGTGCCCTTGGTGCGCTGTGGGTTCCCGGAACCACAGGCACCGCCTAGAAGTACTGGGGGCGTTGGGGCCTGATCTTGGGGAGCTCTCAGCCCCGCCGTGATCTGCGTGGCCGGTGTGAACTGAAAAGCCCAGCGCCAGCGTGGGACATCTCCTTGGTCCACAGTCCCTCTGGCAGATGCCAGTCCCTCCAGTCTGTTTCTTTAAATTCTCAACCGAGGATATTCTTACTAATTTTAGAGAGAAGGGAAGTGAGGGAGAGAGAGAGGGAGAGAAACGTCAATGTGAGAGAGAAACGTCAATGTGAGAGAGAAACGTCAATGTGAGAGAGAAACGCCAATTGGTTGCCTCTCCTCGGCGTCCTGACCACGGACCAAACCCACAACCCCGGCATGGGACCTGACTGGGAATCAAACCTGTGACGTTTCAGTTTATGGGATGATGCTCCAACCAATGGAACCACAGCAGCCAGGGCCAGCCTGTTTCTATTTAGCCCCTGTGTATAAGGCACTGCTGGTGCCTAAGCCCGAGGTCACTGTCACACTAGGAGTGGGGGAGCTCCCCAGGGCTGAGGTCCCGCTTTCCTGTGGATTCACTGCTTCTGTTGAGACACCAGTTCATCCACGTTCTGGCCCTGGGACAACAGACCACCACTGGAGTGGGGTGTGGAGAAGAGGGTGACCTGTATTTTAAATCTGCATTGCATGGCACAGATTGTTCCCTTCCAGTCGGTCACTAATTGGAGAAAATAATTTTTTACCAGCAGAAATGTAAGATACCTAAGGTGCAATGACTGTCCAAAACCCCAACTTCTCTTTTTTTTTTCCTCCCTTTGCGCCACCAAAGCCTAAAACAGTCCACGGGGAGTGAAGGGAGAGGAACAAATGTTTGGATTCAAGCAGAGCGATGGGTTTATTCCTTTCCCACCTCCCCTTGGCATGGTTGTGTGGTGCACACAGAACATAACAGGATTACCTCAATATGAAACGAAGTGAAATCTAGTTAGTTCATCAGTGTCATCTCCCTGGCCTGGCAAAGTGATTTCCTGGTTTTCAAAGGCAGTGAAATTGCCGATGTGAGAGCTGGTGCCTGCTGAAGTCAGTCATAAAGTGGGCCACTTAAGAGAGCTGGGGCACACAGCAGAAACCCCACAGCTAGGATCCATTTATATGTTCTCCGCATTGTCTCTGAAAAGATGCAAGGTGGTGTGCACAGATACATATCCCTCAGCAAGACATAATTAAATGAAAATTAAATGGGCAAAGAAAATAAGACAAAGGGAAAACAAGACAGGGAAAGCAAGAACGGATCTAGGAACGAGGTCGGGACACAAACGCATGACATCAGACCCTGTACATTCGCTAGAGGTGGGGCTCTGGGCAGTTCTGAGCGTTCTCTCGCTGACAGCGGAGAAAGAAGCAGCCCCTTATTGCAGACACTGCACCTGTGGATAAAAGCAAAGCAACTGCTCAGAAAAGGCACAGCCATTGTTGTTACTGGAGGCAGGGAGAAATGTTCCCCTAGGTCCTCACAGAGAGGACATGTGTACTGCAGCAAACAGTGTCCCAAGGGGCCTTACAGTCCACATGGCAAGAGTTTAATAGGGCTACCTCTTGGAATATTCCTCAAGGTAGGGGGGATGGTGAGGGAGATAGATCTGCCCCAAAATACTCTCTGAAGGTTTGACTCAATCTTTTTTTTTTTAATCCTCACCTGAGGTTATGTTTATTGACTGATTTTTAGAGAGAGAGGAAGGGGGAGAGAGAGAGGGAGAGAGAGAGGGAGAAAGGGGGGGGGCAGAGAGAGAGAAACATCCATGTGAGAAAGAAACATTGATAAGTTGCCTCCTATATGTGCCCTGACCGGTGATCGAACCTGCAACCTTTTGGTGTATGGGATGAGTCTCCAACCACCTGAGCCATCCATCCAGGGCTGACTCAATCTCAACCAGAGGTTAAGTTATCTATGATAGGCTGCCTCCCTTTAGACAGTTTCATGGTGAGTGATTCCATGTTGTGGTGTCCGAGGTTGCTACAGTGTTTCAGTGTGTGTGTGTGTGTGTGTGAGAGAGAGAGAGAGAGAGAGAGAGAGAGTTTAGGGGATGGTAAAAGATAAGGGCCCACTGAGGCTTTACCTACCCCAAACCCTCAACTTTGTTCCTGTAATTTTTCATATTGGGGTTCCTTATAAGATTTACTTGAAGAAGTAAAGGATACCCACTATTAACAATAGGTTAAAATCATGGTTTAGGAAAATAGATTGATGTAATTCAATGGGTAATTGTTTTCCCAACAGTGTGATCATTAGGCAATGAATTTTGAGCTAATTCTCCTTGACAAGTACTTGGAGGGCAGCATCCCTGGGCTTCTGGTTAGGTACAACCCCATATGCTTTAACAGTTGGTGGAGCTGGAGGTGGCCCCGAAATCCTCCCATGAAAACCGGGGAGGTGACCAGGACACCTCCCTGAATAGAACATTATTCAAGATCTAGCTACTGCCAGACCAGTTCCTTAGAGCTTGTGTCTGTTCTGATGGGTCGGTGTTCGACCAGCACCCATTTCGACGGGTCAGCGCCTGCACCCTAAGGGTTGTTATACATTTGGAACATCAGTCCTGGGCGCAGGACTGCAAGACTCCTCAAGGGGTATTAGGGGTCCCCTGCGGGGTCCAGACCAAGGGTCTAAGAACTCCCCAAACTCTGGCCATGGCAGAAAAACTTTTAATCCAGAAAAAATTTGAACGACTACCTCAGTCATTAACCTCTTCATAAAAACCCATTATGCTTAACTTTAGACACCATAATTTCCTCTGATGTTAACTGGCCACAAATTAAATGCCTAGATCCTGGAATGAGCTAACTTCATGCACATATTTTATACTCTGAGACGGTTCAGTGATGAAGAGTGCTTTTTTGAAAAATGATGACATTCGGTTTCAAAATAGCTGATCTTCATGCTTTCTTTTTGGCAATAACTTGAGATCAAAGCCACTTGTCTATAACAGCCACTACTAATTCATGAGCATGAAACCATGCCCTCTGTTCAAAAAAGAATAATGATTATTCTGTGCTCTGTCAGTGTTCAGTTCATCTAGGAGCGGCCTCAAGTTATAAGACAGAAAAGAAGGAGGAAAAAAAAGACAATTCTGCTTTACACTGCATTCATATTTTGGGGTGCTCTCAATGCACCATTTGCTGTTCTAGATACTGGGGAGAGAGCAAGGTGCAGAACTGCTAAGGTCTGTGCTCTTACGGAGCTCACACTCTAGTGGTGAAAGACAGACAACAAAAATTCAGCAAATATGTCTTTTATTCCAAAATCTGAATCAGCTTGAGGTTGGTGTCCATCAGTTTCCCTTTCTCTTGACTATGGAGCTCATTTCCCTGTTCGTTTGTACATCCAGTAATTCTGACTTGTGCCCTGGACTTTGTGAACGATACATCGCAGAGACTTGGGTTCTGTTATGTTCATCTGCAGAGTATTGATTTGTTTCTTGGTGTGTTTGTTTTAGCAGGAAGTTAACCTGGCTGGACAACAGTTGAAGTGTCCATTCTGAGGTTTAGCCGGGCTGCTTGAGTCTTGCCCTGGGAGTCGTCCAGGAGTTTGGCAGAATTACGATATTTGGTCTCCCCCTTTGTGTTTCTCTCTGTTCTAACATGTCCCTCATACTTTCTAGCTGCTGGTGATGCTCTGAATTCTGTCTTCTGACTCTTCAACAGTAAGACTTCAATTTCTAGCCTCATAGGTCACTGACAGGGGTCGGGGTGGAAAGGGGCTGCTTTCAGGTGAAAACCGTAAAAATGGGAAATCACCTGGTGCCTCTCTAATGTTCAATTATCAACTCCCTTTCAGTTTCTTCCTGCTTTTGGTCACTCTCCAGTGCCTTTTGGGCATTGTCTCTTATATATATTGCCCTGAATTTATGATTGCTGAGTAGGAGAATGGGTCTGATAGGAGCTACTCTGTAATTATTAGAAGTAGAACTCCCAAACTTCACAACTAAATAAATAAATCAGATCATCTCAGATAGTCATGAATGCTATGATGGAAAAAAAAATAGGATAGAAAAGTGGAGTGTGTATGTGGTGGGGTTCCTTCATCTGAGTGACTAGGGAGAGTCTCTCTTAGGAGGTGACATTGAGCTGAGACCTGAATGATAAGAAGCCAGATGTTAATGGATTTGGGCGTGGGCGCCCCAGAGAGAGCATCAGGTATACACCGTGCGGAGGCAGGAAGGAGCTTGGTGTGCTGGAGAGGCAGGGGTTAGGCAGCAGGGATAAGAGAGCAGATCATCAGAGAGGGGGGTGACAACCAGAGCACACAGGGCCTCATACATAGACCATGATGGAGCATGGCTGTTTTATTCAACATACGATGAGCAATCACAGGGGGATTTTTAGGCGAGGCCTCGTGGGAGCTGTTTTATGCTTTCAAAAGATTGCTCTGGCTCTGCAGGAAACAGGCAAGAGCGGAAGCAGGCTGCCGTTGTCATCCCGATCGGGGAGGACAGAGGCCTGGGCAAGAGTGGAGCCCAACAGCGGGTCCCACTGCTGTGGGTGACGGGCCCCAGCAGCATGGAGTCCGGATGAGCAGTGAACACCAGGGGTCAGTGCTGACCATCTCTGACCAAGACCTGGATGCCGTTGCTAAGGCACCACTCACAACAGAGGAGCCCTGCCCAGCCCTGTCTGCCTCTCTGGAGCCTGGCCTGCGAAGTTTAGGCTCATGGCTTTTCAAGTAGGGATCTAGCAGGCATCACATGGGCCAAGAGCCTTGTCAGGCCAGGCTGGGCCGGGCCCACAACACCTGCTGGTCCCTCAGCCAGCCGGGCTCTTCTGGTCAGTCCTGGGGCAAGTGGACGCAAGTTTGGACCTCATATCCTGCCTCATTTCCTTCAGTTTCCAGAAGATAACGGTGGAAAACTCCTCTTCGCTTCCTGGCGCAAGCTAAGGGGCCAGCACAGTCCGACAGAGAAGCCCCAACTGGGACAGCAGCTTACCTGTGGTCTGAGGCATTTTGCTCCTTCTCCCCTGGGGTTCTTGACACGTTTGGCTCCTTCAGAGGGCACCTTGGAAAGGGAGGATGACTGTTGCAATTATTGGAACCTCTTTCCCAAGGCCAACAGGGGCCACTCGCTGGGCTTAGAGGGGCAGGGAGCAGCTTATGCGTGGAACTCTGTGTCCAGACAGGCCTGGATTCAAATGACTGCCACTCTCTGGGTGTCCATTGTTAGCCACATTCGGCAACCTGTTTTTTGTTTCTTGTTTTTTCAATCCCCACCGGAGATATGTTTATTGATTTTACAGAGAGGGGAAGCTGGTGGGGGGTGGGGGAGAGAGACAGAGGAGAGAAGATAGATAGATAGATAGACAGACAGACAGACTGATGTGAGAGATAAACATCAATCCGTTGCCTCTAGCATGTGCCCCGCCTGGGGATTGAACTTGCAACCTATGTATGTGCCCTGTCCAGGAATCGAACCCACAACATTTTAGTGTATGGGATGACGCTCCAACCAATGGACCCACCCAGCCAGGGCTCTGCCGCCTTTTTAATCCCCATTTCCTCATCTGTCAGGGGAATAGGAACACCTCCTTCTTCTCGGGGTTGCTGTGAGGATCAGAGGAGATACTAACAACAGTCTGCAAAGTGCTTGACAGGATTTGGCAATAGGAAGCACTCGGTCAATATCAGCGGCAATAATAATGATAATACATATTACTTTCCCTAATTGAGGCTGGCTGATTACCAAAAAAGAGAATGTCTTCGCAGATCGTGCAGACCAGAGGTGCCTGGAGCTAGGCTAGAGCTCGTGAGCTGAGCGGTGCAGTGCCTGCATGGGCACCTGCGGCTTGATGGTCACAGGCCCTGGTGGGACCCGAACAGGAGGAGCCCCCACTGCCCACCCCAGCCCGATAAGTCCAGCACACATCTGACACCATATATAGTTATTAGAATATTACTGTCTATCTGCCCTATACTGCATGTATTATACCCTGTGACATTTTTATAACTGGACATTTGTACTTGAGAAGCATCTTCTTAAAATCCCTCAAAACAAGGGGTCTCGATCTGGAATTCATCACACGACAGAGGCCAATACTGGTGTCTCTCTGCCGTCTTTCCTGTGCAGGTGTGACACTGTGGCAAGGCATGCAGCCAGCTTTTTCTCTCAAGGTCCTGCGGCAAGAAAGATGCTAATGGAGGGACCATGCCAGGGAGGCCAGGAGCCTGAGTGTTGACTAAGTCACTGTTTGGCGACCTTTTGCCCAGGAGAGAACCCTCAGAGATGGGCCCAGGCTCATCCCCACCCGAATCCTGAGAATTATACAGCTCATCTAGCATGGGCCTCAGTAATAAAGTGGAAAATAAGAAGGATGGAATGAGACAATCCTGCCTTCTATCACACTATTAGTTTCGTGGGGCCCGTGGTTTGGAGGCGAGGCGGTTCCGAAATGCTGGGTGGAGTTAGCTTGTCTAAAATTCACCCTCACAATTTACAAGTGCCATCAGGTCAGGACACTAAAAGTTTTGGTCCCCAATTCTAGGAATTTTAAACTTTGAAATACTTTAAATATGTGAGAGCCCCAGACGTTAGCACTACGTCCAAAGCTGGGCCTCTCAGCGGCCTGCTGGAGCTAACGGGCATCTTATCTACTTGAATACAGAGGCAGAAACCGCTTCTTATTTCCATTACAGTTAACAAACAATATGATATTAATTTCAGGTGTACAACATATTGATTACACATTTATATAACTTACAAGGTGAGCTCCTCAGATAAGTCTAGTACCATCTGACACCATGCATAGTTACTAACATATTGCCTCCTGTGACATTTTTATAACTGGACATTTGTACTGCAGAAGTGTCTTCTTAAAATCCCTCTGAACGAGGAGTCTCAATCTGGAATTTATCACCCAACAGAGGCTGGTGCTGGTGTCTGCCATCTTTTCTGGGATGTGGCCAGTCTCGGAAGTTCCTGCGTAGAGTCAGGAAGCCGGACCCCTCCCCCTATCTGGCAGCAGGGCCCAAATTGGGATGCATGTATTTTCCAGAGAGAGAGGCTGGACTGTAACTTGTGTGGCCCCCTTCTCGGATGCCTAGGAGGTGTGGGATATCAGGATGCAAGGCCCTTCCTGCACAGCAGGTGTGTCTCCTGTAGGGAGGTCACAGGTGCCACCCTGTCCCGGGGCAGTGTTTCCTGGGTCTCCCGAGGGTGAGGCTATCTGGAGAACCAGCCCTGGAAGGACTGGACAGAAGGAAGAATGTCTCCTACCTCACCCATGTGAGGCCTGGCCCTCCCCAGCTTGGGGTTCGGCTTTCTGCTGGCTCCTCAGAAAAATAAAAAAGCAAAGAGCAGATGAAAGGAAATAAGGAGAGCACATGCTACCTACCTGTCCTACAGTGATGCAGGACTGGTAGGAAGTAGAAAAACTGTGACTTGAGGTTGAAGGAAAAATAAGAGGGAGTGAACAGGAAAGGGAATAAAATAGAAATACAAATTCCGAGTGATCAAACACATAAAAATAAAGATGAGGTGGTAAAAATAAGATGAAGTTAATGGGATTGGTGTCAAAGATAAAGCCAACCACACAAGTTAAAAACAGAAAGCAAAAAAAAAAAAAAAAGAGAGAGAAACAGGGTGAAAAAGTGAAAAAAAAAAAAAAACCCCCACAAAAAAACCCCACAAAGGATAAAAATAAGAATGAAAAACAGTCACGGTGGCTCTGGGGTCTGGGCTACGTCAGCTCCTGGACTCATGTTGTAGCCAAACGCTGCCTGCTGCTCGAAAACCTCTACTCCAGAGGCAGGTGCTGATGTGAAAGAAAGTGGTTTATTCAGATGCCAGCCACCGGGAAGATGAGGGACTCTTGTCTCCAAGCCCATCTCCTCACATCAGTGCAGACAGAGGTTTT
Organism: Mormoops blainvillei; assembly: GCA_004026545.1. NCBI lineage: Eukaryota > Metazoa > Chordata > Mammalia > Chiroptera > Mormoopidae > Mormoops > Mormoops blainvillei. The sequence continues at coordinate 1,946 of PVJD01011987.1, read as the reverse complement.
TTATGAGGAGGGAGGGGGAAACAGAACAAAGAGATCAAGGGACGGGTTTGAAAAGTTCTCTACATGCAGATGAGCACAGTCCACTCTGACAAGGCAAGTGACGGTCTCATCCTGGTTTAGTCATCCTGGATTCACGTCATCCAGCCTCCGTGGATGAAGGTCAGCAAATCTCCCCGGAGCTGGATGCCTGAAGGTCAGAGTCTGTCTTCTGAAGTTAGTTCCTAGGATTCTACTACAAGCGAGCTGTTCATTTACAAGCTACATACTAGCCAGCACTTACAGAAACAACGTCAAAAGAATGGTGGGGTGGGTTACAATTCCCCACTGTTACAATGTCCCTTTGCAAAGGTGCTGAGCAGAAAGGAAAGTGCAGTGAGGACCTCCCCGGGTTTCTGTGCCCAGGTATCCCAGCAAATAGATGAGCCCAAGCAGGTCTCATCAGCCCCACCACTGTTGCCCTTCCCGGGCAAGTTTAGGAGGGAGGTCCCTTCCCCCAGGGACCAGGTGCTCAGGTGAGTGCGGATTCTCCCCTTCTCCTCACCCCAATGTCACGCCCTTGGGCATTTGAGGGTAAAGGAGTCCTGAAATTCACTTCTCCGTCTGCAGTGAGCGCAGCCTCTCAGGCAGCACCTACCTAGCGAGAAGCAAAACACAGGCCTGTTTGGGGGTGCAGCCGGTGGTGTTTCCTGTGGGGTGTAGGGCGAGTTCAGGTCCTTATTTCACCCTGGGTTGGAGCAAAGCCGTGCAGAGCGTTGGTTGTGTCTGAAGCTTACTCATCTGGCTACATCCTGCCTTCTTTTCCCAAGCTGCCTTTTGGTTTTGTCTTCATACAACTCTAGGGTCAGGGCATGGTTAGCAGTACAATGAACACCTGATTTGCATACCCATCCTGGGAATGCTGGGAAGAAGGCAGGTTCCTAGGAGGACTCCAAGATGGAGAAAGAGCTGGGTCTCTGGGACACCAGTATTCTCCTGTCAGAACTAAGAGAGGCAACCAGCACTCCCAAACGCAGCCTCCAAGGATCACCTGGGAAGGTCCGGATGGGAGCCCTGAGTTAATATAATGAGCAAACGCTCTGCCCTGGTGCCCCACCGGGCGCATCAAAGAGAGGCCAGGTGTTCCTGTTTTTTTCCTTTTTTCTTTTTTCTTTTTTCTTTTTTCTCCTCTTCTTCTAGGTTTTTAAGTGGGCGGGGTTCTGCCAAGCCCCCCAGCAGAGCTTCCATTAGGTTCTACAAAGAGCTTGAACCTGTGGAGGCCTATCCAGAAAGAGTTGGTGAAAGAGTTAATGTTGGGTGGAAAGCTCTCTAAGCTGGAGGAGCCCGCGGGGAGCCGGGAGCAGGGCGGAGAGGGTGGTTGTGTAGAAGTGGCGAATATGTGGCTATAGGGAGCCCTGTGCCAGGTGCTGGGGACAATGTGTGGAGACTGTTGTCCTCTGCGGGGAGGGCAGAGTCTCTTACCTAAGATGGGGAGTGGGCATGTCCTCTAGCTGGTGTGGAGAGCTCCAGGTGGAACCTGGGCCTTGTGTACCCCAGACCCATTGATGAGGCCCCCCACCATGACCGAGGAATACGACAAAACCAGTGGACTCCTCTCCATTCTCAGAGCTTCTGCCAACACTGCCACCAAGAATAATAAGCATGTAGAAACTAATTATACATCTGAACAAATCTGTTTCAGTTTACTGGATTGAACATAATCATATTAAAATATAATGAATACAATCAAACACACAATGTGTGATGGAATAACCACTTAGGAACCAGCACTGGCAGAGGACACTGGCGGCCGAGGGTGGAGTGCCTAACAGAGTGGGATGACGAGAGCCTAGGTCTGCGGGGCAGTGGTAGCGAAGCCCCCCACGGGCCTGTCATTGATGTCCTTGCCAGTTTTGGTTTGGGTCCTAATCCACCGCCTTCCACCCTGATGGAGGCTTGTTCACACAAAC